>JAVRXN010000013.1:66129398-66310953 GCA_033556935.1 Timema podura
GGTCATCGTGACGAGACTCCGCGTCGGGCATACATTACTAACCCACGGATTTTTATTGAGAGGGGATCCACCTCCAGTGTGTGGACTTTGCGATGCTCCCCTTAGTGTGTACCACATTTTGGTGGAGTGTCGTAAATATGCCCCTATCCGCCTGGCTCTTGATTTTAAAGGTGACCTACGTTTTTTATTACGTGATAGCACGGATGGAGTTATTTGTTTACTCCGTTTTATACGCCAGGCGGATCTTTTTAATGCCATTTGAGTCACTTTTATAAAGTGACTCATCTGGATTTATCTCATATTGAGAACTTTTTAACATTTTAGTACATTTTAATATGTTTGTTCTGTCTTTTTAACGTATTATTTTAACTTGTTTTATGATTTTAATGTGTTATATTTTAATATGATTGTTTTGTAATTTTAACGTAGTGTATACACCTGTGGTTTTATTTTAGCAGGTGTATCACTTCTCTTAATCTTAAGACCCATTTGAGCGCTCCTATGGAGTGTCTCAGATGGGTATTTTACCATATTTCTATATATTATATTATATTAATATATTTTATTGTTTGATTGTTTTATATTGTGTATTCACCTGTATATTCTGCAGGTGAATTATTATTTCCCCTATGGGGATTTTACTATGTTTTTAATATCGTCCAAGGCCCTAATGACCTCAATGTGTCGATGGGCCTTTAAACCTCAATAATAATAATAATAATAATAATACAAATAGGTGGGATTTGTGGTCTCCCCCTCTATTTTCAGTTTCTAGTTTTCCACTGGAAAAATGTCGTCTGCAAACTTGTTGTACCCGTTTTTCACCAATACCCAATATAATATAAAATGCTTTCTTACACGCCTGAATTTGAGTTGTCTGCCCATCCTTAGATTTTGGAATGAAATAGCAAGTCCACATTAATGTAGTTTGTTTCCGCTCATTTCTTGCTCTCTTTCTTTTAGGAGTTTCACTAATAGTATATTTGAGAATAAAATTATCCTGAACATCTTTCTTTTTCTCAGAATAAAATTATTGATGATATTTACGAATATCTTGTAAATAAAGATTTTTACATTCTAGTGCACCACCATTATGCTGACATTTAGGAAGTCGTGGTAAAGCTTTAGATGAATAGAGTTTTCTCGTTTTTAATGTTTTTGCCCACATTTCTACATTTCTTGCCTGTTTTCTACCTCTACCTTTAGAACATGGAACAACAGTCCTTTGAATTAGATTTTCTTCCATTATTAATTATTATTAATCAATATAAACCACTCAAACACAGAAAAATAGCTTGAAAAACTGCACACTTTACAGTAAACTAATCAACATAACCTACCGTCAAAACACACATATGTTTATTTCCAGCTGTTTGTCAGGGCTGCCACTATATTAATTTTAAAACGTAAAGGCGTAAAATAAAGCTTATTTGATAATTTTTTCTCTATTTTATCCATGGTTACATTATTAGAGTCTAAGGACAAGAGACGGTTTTGAAAAAAAATACTATGGATTTCATAGTGGAATGATGTTGGACTAAAGACATTCTGTTTCTTAAGTCTTGTATGTCAGTTGACCGCCATCTTAGCTTTTAATAGCTCGGACAAGAAACACTTTGGAAATAAGCACTACTTTTAAATACTTTTTAGAGGGCTTAGAGTGTGAATGGTTTCCCTCATAGAAAAGCCTATACTGAATACGGTAGAACCAATAACTCAATTTTTAAAATTTTGGACAAGAGACCTTTTGGAAATGGCCACCTCATATAACAGGTCACTCACACAGTATTTATCTCTAGCTAGTTAAGATGGACATCGAACCCAAAACCGTCTTTAAGCCCTTTTATTGCCGCAATGAGGACATCCTTCTCAGACTACAGGATGGAGACGGACTTCATCTTGTTTAATAATGGCACTTCTCGTTTTCGATATTTTACAAAATCCTGTGTGGAAATCAGGCAGGTTTGGGGGAATTAGTTTCATACAGTGATCATGACCCCTTATATAAGGAGTTTTTTTAGGCGCAAGACAGCTTTTAAAGACATACATCAATGGGCACGTGAATTATAATAAAATACTATCTTGGCCAATAAATATTTATGCGTGTGACAGAGCCACGTGATTAATTGTATTTAAAACAATATATTGTGTCTGAAATGTGGTTTAAAAGTCCGTCTCAACCCCCAGATAAAATCAAACTTAGGTGGGTAATAGAGTTCGAACAAGGTGTCGCTACGTGGTGAAGTATATTGTTTTCTATTTTAGAAAAAATTGAAATTGAGTCATGGGAAAAGAATTTACTAAAATTTATAAAATAAGAAAATATATATAATAAATATTTTAAAATTCCACAACGTTAAATACCGTAAACTGGGGTGAGATTGATTTTGAGGGGTGATATTGATACAAATCATCATCATATTCAGAGCCATAACACACTATCGTTTATGTAGATAATTTTCATATTTTACAGTTGGCCACTCTGATAATTGTGTTTTGGAGGGAAACCATAAAAACAATAGGTGCCTGTGATAAAAAAAATATTATATATGGTGGTTAAAATGCTTGTACATATTAAAGCTGCCAAACTTTTCATTGTACATTATTAAAATGTTATTGTTAAATTATCCAACAAAAAAATTAATAATATCATATTTAAGAATAAAAGATATGTATTGAAGGATCCTGTAACTTCACAACTTTTAGCACCTTTCCGCACCTATATATATATAGGGTCTCTTTTTACACCTGGAACTATAATTCCCACCATGTGTGCTCATTCCGCAGATTCAAATATAGAAACTGTGGCGCCTTAAACATGGCGGTACTTTGGAAGAGTAAAATCTAACTTTAAATACATATAATTCCAAAAATATTGGCAGATCCAGTTCACACAAGGTTCCACACCTATGTAGGGTCTATTTTTACACCCTATCAATATTAACGATCAATAATTAATGAATGGCTAGAAACAAAAGCAATACAATCAAGTTTAAATGCTAATAATGAGATTTTTTTAAAATTATTATTTATAATGTTTAATCTTTTTGCTGTCTTTTTATATTATAACAAATGAATTAAGAATTAAAATTCTTTTAATATTCACGAATTAACTTTCCATTTCATAATTTTTTTGTATTTTATACATAATTTATATTAATTTTTGTTACTGCCATCTTTTATCATAATCCATAACGTGATTTATTTAATTATGATTGGAGTGCTCTCTAGTGGTTAAATATTAAACTAATGGTTATATCTGGTGTAAAAGTTGGATGTTGTCACCCTGCGTATTGCTTCTTTTCCCCTAGAATAAACTGTTATGTGGTTGTGGAATTCTTCTGTCAGCTGTAGGTGATGGGTAATCTTAAATACCAAGCGCAGTTGCTTTGTTACCACTATCTAAATTGAAACAAATTTTGTGCTTGACAGACTTTTGATATTTTAATTTCTTTATTATTAATTGTAATACAAGTAACTAATGTATTTCAAGCCATTACGATAATATGCTGCCATTTAAATTTATTGAAGTGACAATCATGATTTAATAGTTGCGCCTACTCTTGAGTGATGTCAAATAAAAGGCGCAACTCTCAAATTGCTCCTACTTCTTTTAATGAATAGGGATTGGGGACATCTTTTAAACTTGCGCCGGTACAACTAGAAAAAAAAAGTCAAATTTTTATAGGAAGAACAATAGAATTCACCAATATTGATCTAAAGTACTAACATTTGATGTTATAGAAATATGTTTTATTTGCTTGATTTATTTTATATAGGTCATCAAAAAAATTATAACACTTTTAGTACTACCTCTTAATGGATTACTTAATAGTTTGTCTTTATATTACTAATTATACGGACTTATAATGTAATATAAATGTAATATTTTCATTTACACCCTTGTGACAACATGAGCTAAAATAGTGCAAAGATTTATAAAGTAAATGTATTAAATTTCCACGTTTATCTTATTAGAACCGATATTATAAACTATAAACAAATTATTTGTTTGTAAACCTTATAAAAATAAGGCAAAAAAGGTTTGTTTCAAATAAAAGTTATTCATTTGTTATACTCAAGCGAATGAACACTATTAGCGTTGGGTATTGGTGTTATCAAAATAAACTATCCTTTATATAATGAATGCTCTCCACCTTGTCGCCATATAGAATTCTTAATTAAAGCGACCTTTGTAAAAGCTCCAATTTAGTTCTTTAATTTAAATAAAGATATATTTAAATCACAATCACTTCATTTTACACAAGTTGAAAGAGTAAAATATACCGCGTGCTAGCCAAAGAGATTAAAAGCGTACGTTTGTTTTTGTGTTTGTATAATTTATGTTGTATTGATTATTAAAAAGATCGGACGAAAATTAACTAGATAATATAATAAATTTGTTTAGTGCCGGTAATTTGTTTAGTAAAAGTTACTATACTATGGAACGTATGATCTGTGAGATAATGGTAAAGTTTATTTGGAAGTGGCTACTGTGTTTAGATCTTTTTTTTAACGTCTTTATTCTTGTGTACGATTAATTACAAAGTGTTTGTGGCAGTGATATGTATTTGTGATATATTTAATTTTCAATTTTATGTTAATATATTTTTTCTAAATTTCATATTGCGTGTGTATTAAGAAAAGAAGTGGGCCCCTAACCTATTTAGACCCTAAGAGTGTTGTATTAACCTCTTGACTAGGCCTAAGTTTGGAAAAATTGGTGTTAATATAGTATCAATAAAAAACAAAATAAGATAAATGGGGTTTTTAATAGGATATATTTATTAGTTTAGATATTTTGAAATTAACATAGGCTTAACTTATTTTAGTGGTTTAAATTTGTATTAAAACATTTTTAAATATAATATCTTTAGTTAAGAATCTTTGTTACAGAGGTTCTTATGTTGAAGAGCCAATTTATCTGCTGGATTACTACTCAAGTGCGACGTTCCTAAATTATCAGCTAAATTGCTTCAAATTGACGAAAGTAATATAAGTTAATGAGTAGGCCTATTTTTGTATTTTTTTTAGTTTTTTACATAATTCTACCTTTGCAAGGAATGTTATGTCTATGGCTAGTAGTTACCACCATTTATAGTTCAGAACAGGGTAAATGTGTTTCAACATGAGTTAGCCTGGTTTTCTTCCTATTTACATAGTTTGTCAAGTAGTTACAGAAATTATAAAAGGCTACGGGAGTAGTGCGTAAACAAATACCTACTTCAAATGAACTGTGATTATAACTCAAACAGCTCTAGGCATATTAATCACACAAAACTGTTGGATTTTGTTTGTAGTATTAAGACTATTTGCCGACCACATCTGTTTGTATACTAAACTAGAGCCTTCAAAATATATGTTAATGGGGGTTGTTGCGCAAAAATCTCTACATATAGGTCACATTTTTATATATAAAATAGTGAACAATAACTTATCTAATACTGTTATCCCGGTCACAATCATACGGAAAACATAATGACACTAAAATTATAATTATTGATGGTAATTTATGTTACGCCCTCTCTTTTACCTCGTAGTTTAAGGCCACCGTAAACAACATAACGAGTATAGAGGGGCATAAGCTATGTGAAACATAAAATAAATAAGAAAATAAGCAGAGATTTTAAAGTAAATAGTCATTTAATAAGCAAGTATTTTCAACAACATCAACATTGTGGCCTCGACAATCCTAGCAGCGAAAGTATTTGCGAACATAGATTATAGGAAAACATTCTTTGGTAATACACCCTAAACATTATCATTATTTATTAATAATGGTTTAGTAAAAGAAAACCTAAGTTTTACTATGGAAATTTTTCTTGTTACAACATTAAGAACTGGATTAATACCAATGATAAATGATAACTGCATCTCAAGCTATTCTTACAAGATATATGCAAACGTAAATTTGACTATTCATGAAACCAAGTAAATACATAATATGATTCTACACAGTATAAAGTTCATTACGTAAAGTCTCTCAACAATAATATTTAAATAGTCCAATAAACAACGTCAACTCCATTAGTTGACACGTCCAATATTTTAGTTTCAAAAATATATAATATAAGACATGTTCTCATTACCGAGTCAATTGTTGCTATTTCTCCTCGATAGAGATGAGTCCACATTTTCACGCGATGCTGGTGAAAATCCACGTGGACGACGACAGGAGCAGTGGTTGTTGGCAGCGATAGAGATAGAGCACAAGCGTCCAGTTAGACGAGACATTATACGTCTACTTATTCACGACGCAGTATAGTGTTGCACTTCTATATAGATATAGTCTATCCATTGCCTTCGGTAGTCGCACTTCGGACCGTATGACTACCAGTGCCGGTCATCAGTCAACATGACAGTTTAAACGCACATTCAGATCTAATTACGTGAATACGCCCCCCTGCGGGACGGGGTTTAGAATAGTCCCGCAGTAACCCCTGCTTGTCGTAAGAGGCGACTAAAAGGGGAGGCTTTTGTGCAGGACGTACCTCGTGCAGGAAAAACCTATTCTAAATCTTTCCTTTCACCTCCTTTTTATTCCTTCCCTTGCAATCCTTTTTTTTTCATTCTTCACTCTTCGCTTTCTCTCTCCTTACCTCTTTCTTCCCTTCCCCTGCCGTTCAGTCCTGCACAGAGACTTTTGGCCCCACCGTTGACGACTTCGCATCAACACGGCTTCCCTTGGACGATTATTGGATACCACTGCCTTTGAGCTCCTGAGTGAAAGTGCGCCGGTTGTAATATCTTAGTAGAAGGGCCTTAGGGATGACAATAACCGGGTACCCTACTTTGAGAAAAGACCGGTTGCGTTCATGAGGGCCCGGACGTAAAATTAGCACTTTCCTGCATACACTTGCTGCGGTGACTTCTCTTCCAGCGATGCTCCATATGAAGGTTGTCATGTCTAGCGTCATATGGAGCCGCTCGTCTGGAGAGTTAACAGGGCCTTATGTGGTAGAACCAACTGGGATCACCCTGGGTCTACGATCCGAGTACTTTTGCAGGTTGTCCTCCCACTCATGATTGAGTCCCTTGTCACAGCTGACACCTTACTGTCCGCTGGCACCGTACTGCCAAAGTCTGCTGGCATCTCACTGCCCGGCCCCTCACAAGGCCGTATTAATGACAAGAGGCGGAAACGGGAAAGGCCGTCCAGCCCTGTTTTGAAAAAAATCCAGGAAGTGGTGAGGCCCCAGCCCCGCTTCCTGGTGATGTCCCGATTACACGATAATGAGGATCTGAAACGCGTTAGCCCATTTATCCTCGAAAGAGTGATAAATGGAGCAGCAAAATCTGACGTTCAAATAAGGAAACTGCGTGATGGCACCATAATGATTCAGACTATGACTGACACACAGTCCTCAAACATAATGGCGATTTCTGAAATACCGTTGAGCAATGCGGCTCATATACAGGTGAAGGTGGAGCCCCACAGGTTCCTCAATGTTTGCAAGGGAGTGGTCACGTGTTATGACCTCGACTGCGTGAGCATTGAGGATATCTGTGAGGAGCTATCCCCTCAACATGTCACTGAAGTTTACCGTATCGTCACCAAGAAGAACGGACAAGAGAGAAAGACAGATACATATATACTCACGTTTGCGACTCCCACCCTTCCAAAGGAGGTTCGAGCAGGCTTCCATGTGCTCAGAGTCAGGCCGTATGTTCCCAATCCTCGGCGCTGTTTTCAGTGCCAGGAATTCGGGCATACGAAGCTGAGATGCCGTGGAAGGCCAACCTGTGCAGATTGCGGACAGGAGGCTCACGATACACCGTGTGAGTCTCCTAAGTTCTGCGTCAACTGCAAGGGTCCGCATTCTGCTTGGTCTCGGGCCTGTCCGAAATGGAAGGCGGAAAAAAAAGTCCTGGAAATTCAATGTGAAAAGAAGATCCCTTATACCCAGGCACGCAAAGAATATGTATCCGGTCAAGCTCCGGTATTTCAGACATCGTATAGCCAAATTGTTAGACAGAACATAAATTGCCCCAACTGCCATTGCGCAGTTAATCTTTCTAATGCGCCTACACGTCCTGTGCCACTCGTCTCCAGGTATACTCCAGAGACGCAAAGACAACCACCACCACCAACTATGGTGGTGCAAAAACATGTACATGTGGCGACACCATTACTGCAGTCGCCTCCACCACCTTTACCCCCGAGGAGGCCTCCAAGGGTAACCCCTCCGAGCCCTACTCGGGAAGCACCCCCGAACCCTCCTCGGGGAACACCCCCGAGCCCACCTCGGGGAACACCCCGAGCCCACCTCGGGGAACACCCCCGAGCCCACCTCTGGGACCACCCCCGAGCCCACCTCTGGGACCACCCCCGAGCCCACCTCGGGGAACCCCCCCGAGCCCATCTCGGGGCCAAAAATTACATGCGGCCGTTGTCGAGCCGCTCGACCCCTCCTCTGGGACTCCGGAGGTTGGGACGAGTGGTGGTACAGGTGAGGCCGCAAAGGCGATCCCCGCTGGTGCCTTGGGAAAGGACCAGCGAGGGACCGCCAATAAAATTCCTATTAAGAAAGCCTCGAAGGCTATAAAAAAGCCTTCGCGTAAGGACCCACCGTCCCAGTCTCTCCAGGAAAAATCAAAACCTCTCCTGAAACGGGAGGTCCAGGAGAGACTGGGAAAGGCAAGAGGACCTAAAAAGGTCCTCAATCAATTTTTATTTTTAAAAGATAATGTTATGGATTGCGAGGATAATTAAACTTTATATTAACAAATAATGTCGCTACTACAATGGAATTGTAGGGGTTTCTATGCTCGTGTAGAGGAAATTAAACTACTAATTTCTTCCCTGCATCCTCCCATCTTGTGTTTGCAGGAGACCCACTTCCGCCCAATTGACAACCCGATGCTTCGTGGGTACGATGTATATCGTACCGACAAGCCATACTTTGATCGGGCTAGCGGAGGTGTGGCTATACTCGCACGAAGCAATGTATACCATAAAAATATTAATATAGTTTCTGATCTCCAAGTGATCGCTGTCCGAATCTCCCTTACTATGGAAGTGACAGTATGCTGCATCTACCTCCCACCAGGCGAACGCGTTTCAAAGAGGAGTCTAGAGGCCCTCTTTATACAACTTCCCGCCCCCTATATCATCTTGGGGGATTTTAATGCGCATAATCTGGTGTGGGGGTCTAATTTTACAGACGCCCGTGGGAGGATGGTAGAGGATATTCTTGTCTCGGGAAACCTGGTGTTAATGAACACCGGGACCCAGACACACTTCTCCACCTTTAATGGTGTATCCTCTGCCATCGACCTTACTCTTTGTAGCCCCGGAATCGCTGCCAACTTCCTTTGGGAGGTTCATTCGGACCTGTGTGGCAGCGATCACTTTCCCATTCTGCTTTCACCACTTCAAGATCCTCCCGGTATAGCACGGGTACCCCAATGGGTGCTTAAACGTGCTGACTGGGATGAATTCCGCGAGTTCGCCATATTTGATCAACCCAATTCTCCTGACGTCGATGTTAGGGTCGGAAATTTCACTTCGACGGTAATTGCAGCGGCGAGGGCTTCCATCCCTAAATCCTCGCCCTACCCGCGCCACCGTCCAGTTCCCTGGTGGAACGAGGAGTGTCGGTTGGCTATCTCTGACCGTCGAAGGGCCCTACGTCTCTTTAATCGACGTCCTACTTCGGAGAATCTGGAGTCATTCCGTATTTTACGTGCTCGAGCCCGCCGTATCATTCGTGAAAGCAGAAGAGAATCTTGGAGACAATTTATTTCCACCCTTACTATTTCCACTCCCACAACTAAGGTTTGGGACAATATTCGTAAATTACGTAGTAGCAAAAATACCATTAATAACATACCTGCCCTCATGTCAAATGGTTCGCTTGTCTCCTCCCCTGTGGAGGTCGTCAATGTGTTGGCCTCTATGTTCAGCACTATTTCCAGCACTGCGAGCTACTCTATTGAGTTTGCTTCGCATAAGCAGAACGTAGAGCGCCATTCTATTGACTTTGGTCATAGCCGGGGGGAGGATTATAACTCCCCCTTTACAATGGATGAATTGACTTATGCCCTGTCTCAGGCGGGCAATACAGCTTCAGGCCCCGATGACATCCATTACGAGATGTTGCGCCAGTTACCTCCAGCTGGACAGACATATCTCTTGGACCTCTACAACAGTGTTTGGGAATCTCATCAATTCCCATCACTATGGAGGCAAGCAACCGTTATACCAATACATAAAAGTGGCAAGGATAAACAAGAGCCAACTAGTTATAGACCGATAGCCTTAACTAGTTGTGTATGCAAAATATTGGAAAAAATGATAAATAAACGATTAATATGGTATTTAGAATCCCGCAATCTACTATCTGATATGCAATGTGGTTTTCGCCGTAACCGATCCACGGTGGATCATCTTGTCCGCCTAGAGACAGCAGTTCGCGACGCCTTCCTCCATAAACAGCACCTCCTAGCTGTTTTCTTTGATTTGGAGAAGGCGTACGATACCACATGGCGGTACGGCATTTTAAAAACCCTTTTTAATTGGGGGTTCCGGGGGAACCTCCCTGTTTTTATAGATAATTTTATGTCAGATAGACACTTCCGGGTAAGGTTAAATAACACCTTATCCGATGATTTTATTCAAGAAAATGGGGTGCCTCAGGGCAGTACTCTGAGCTGTACGTTGTTCGCCATCGCGATAAATGGCATTGTGGACAACGTGCGGCTACCTGTCCGTTCATGCCTTTTTGTGGATGACTACGCAATTTATTGCAGTTCGTCGAGTCTCCACAGGGCTGAACGGCAGATACAACTCTCTGTCAACAATCTGTGTTCGTGGGCATCGCGTAATGGCTTTCGCTTCTCTGCAGCCAAGACGACGGTCGTCCACTTCCACAGATTGCGTGGATTAAATCCAGCCCCAAACATTTTAATGAACCACGTTGTTTTACCTGTATCAGAAACTGTAAGGTTCTTGGGACTTTTATTTGATTTTAAACTAACTTGGATCCCCCACATCAAAGACCTGAAAGCGAGATGTGTCAAAGCACTAAATCTGCTTAAAGTTGTTAGTGGTCGCTCATGGGGTGCGGATAGGGAAACCTTAATGCGCCTCTATAGGGCCTTGGTGAGATCAAAACTTGATTACGGCAGTTTTGTTTATGGTTCAGCTAGACCTTCGGCATTAAAGATGCTAGATAGTGTACACCATGCTGGTATTCGACTGGCAACTGGTGCATTTCGTACCAGTCCAGTCGTCAGCATCTGTGCCGACGCCGGTGAACCCCCACTTTCTTACCGGCGGTCATATCTTCTGGCTTCATACGTGTCGAAACTGCATTGCATGCCAAAGCATGTTGCCTACCGTCCTGTGTTCCATCCCCCCAATCGTGTCTTGTATGAAACCAAATGGCGTAGTACAAAGCCGGTTGGGATCCGGATGTTATCGGTTTTCGACACGTGTGGGATAGTCCTGCCAAAGGCTATCCCCACATCCCCAGGTCGTGTTTCTCCCTGGAAGATACGCCTTCCGAAATGCCATTTTGATCTTGCCAAATTTCCTAAAGCGACCACCTCACATGTTATCTATGAGAGGACCTTTAACGAGCTCCTCTCCACTCGCTTTCATGGTTTTCAGCGCATCTACACGGATGGTTCCAAGTGTGGGGCCTCTGTGGGGTGCGCCTTTGTTGTGGAAGGAAATAATTTTAAATTTGGTTTACCTGGTGAATCCAGTGTTTTTACGGCAGAACTGTATGCTATTTTTAAATCGTTATGTTTTGTCTATCGAAATTGTCACCGTTCTGTTCTCATCTGCACGGATTCCATGAGTGCTCTTTTGGCATTGACCACTCTCTACTCTTGGAATCCACTCGTGCAGATGATACACGAACAAATTTTTAAAATTGATTCTTTAAGCACCCAGCTCGCCTTCTGCTGGATTCCTGGTCATGCCGGTCTTTCAGGAAATGAACTGGCGGACCAGGCGGCCAAGGAGGCGGTCCAGCTGCCCCTGAGGCGGGTTTGGGTGTCATGTTTTTAGACCTGAAGGGTTATGTTCGTCGTGGGGTCTTACGCACCTGGCACGAGCAGTGGGTTTCGACCCCTGCTCAGAACAAGCTGAGGTCGATAAGGGACGGTGTGTCGCGATGGCCCTCTTCTGTACGGAAGTCCAGAAGGGAAGAGGTCATCGTGACGAGACTCCGCGTCGGACATACATTTCTGACCCATGGGTTTTTATTAAGAGGGGATCCACCTCCAGTGTGTGATCTTTGCGATGCTCCCCTTAGTGTGTACCACATTTTGGTGGAGTGTCGCAAGTATGCCCCTATTCGCCTGGCTCTAGATTTTAATGGTGACCTTCGTTTTTTACTACGCGATAGTGCGGATGGAGTCATATGTTTACTCAGTTTTATACGCCAGGCGAATCTTTTAAACGCCATTTGAGTCACTTTTATAAAGTGGCTCATTTGGATTCTATCTCATATTGAGACTATTTTAACATTTTTAGTACATTTTAATATGTTATTATTTTAACATGTCTTGTCATTTTAACATATTTTACTTTAACATGTTTTGGTATTTTAACGCGTTATTTTAATATGTTTGTTTTGTACTTTTAAAGTAGTGTATACACCTGTGGTTTTTTTTAGCAGGTGTATCACTCTTTTATACAATATTGTCTATTTACCTGCATATGCAGGTGAATTATTATGACTCTCCCCTATGGGGATTTTACTATGCTATTATATTGTAAAAGGCCCTAATGACCTCATTGTGTCGATGGGCCTATAAACCATAATAATAATAATAATACGTGAATACGGAATAATTCTCGTACTGAATCAATCCCGTCGACTCTGGACTATTCACGTACGTAATTATATAGCGAACCGAACATTTAAAGAACATTTAACTGCTAATTCTTCTTTACTTTTACTCGTACAGCACAATGACCACACGGGTCACATGCAGAACTCCGACTAATCTTTCACAATAATGGACATAGGTTATATACAGTGCTAGTTGCGTATCACTAAACGGGGGTGGGGGGGGTGGGGGTGGTAACCTTCCAGTTGGCCGGTGACGTTGTTGGGCAGGTGGAAGTCTCGCCATCTCTTGGGAATTCAGCATGCAGGTCTATGATTGGATGAACCGCTCTGTCCAACGGATTTGGTGTCTTGATTTTCAAATCCTCCCGGACGATTGGCTTGCTACGTATAGTGGTCTGTAGTTAGCCCCGGCGAGGTCAGGTGACGTCATCTTGTCTTGATAGAATTATTATCATGAATTTGCGCCCGCTAGTATCCAACTAGACGGTCAGCTGTAAGCATCAATTGCGGGTACTCTCGGTACCTTTGCCCCACTCGCCGAATTAGGACGTTTATTTAACTTGCGAGCAATCTTCGTGTCTCGGACAGCAGATCCAGGTGGTAAGTAATAGAATGGAATTATTATTTGAAATTGAATTGTGGTTGTTGAAGGAGTATAGGGCAGAAAGAGACGTATTAAATAAAGAGCTGTATTAGGACTGGATTTACAATAGTGAAGATTACTATTGTTTTGTGGCTATTCTTCGTAGTTTCTTGGAGCGGGTAGTAAGATTGATCAGGTGGAAATAGCTGAGGTGGGTAAATGTAACATAACAATGTTACATTTATAGCTCACAATTGAATCAAAACTAGGCCTAACTAAGTCCCATGTTGTTGATGCTTGAAAGGTTAGGTTCTGCTAGTTTTAAATAATTTAAAATAATAATAAAAAACTATTGTACATAGGCTAATAATACTTTACAATCACAATACTTACCGATAACTTAACCTACCTTTAATTAGTAGGCTAATAATCAATTAAACAATATAATGGTGCTAGGAAAAAAATGTCATAGTGACTTATATTAAGCTAAAATTTAAAGTTAGAAACACATTTTTGTAAATAGGCCTAAAATTTTAGCCAGTGGTTTAAATGTTCAAAAAATTACAAAAGTTTTCAAATAACAAATTTTATTTTAATTCTGTGGTTCTTTGGTAGAAACTGATGTCAGTTTTTGTGATTTTTCAGGAGAGTAAAAACAAACTTTGAATAACGTTCTAAAATCACCTTGACAATAGGCCTACACATTATTGAAAAGTTTTAAGAGTATACTTTCATATGTTCTTTAGCAGATCAAATGATTACTTTTGCAAAACAATTCCAAATTTTAAAAATAAACAGCTGTAAAAAACATATCAAGTTCTGGCAGAGACTTAATGAGTGTATATCTAATGTATTATGTAAATATCAAATAGGAGTTTTAAAAACAATGTTAGGTTTTATTATTTAAAAAAATATTTATTAGAAAATTTGAACCAGATTAAGTATGTATCAATAGTGTATTTAGAAAATAATAATAATAATAATAATAAATGTAATGAAAGTACAAGCCTGTATTCTGCAGTTTTTTTCTTCTTAAATTTTTTTGTAGACAAAGATAAATAATTTATTTTAAACATTTTGATAGCAGTTCAAAAATATTAATACAAAAATACTCAACACAAGAATATAAGAATATAAAAATACAAAAATGTTAATACGTTAAATAGTGTTCTTATAAACCCTTGAAACACTAATAATAATCACTCATTTTCCTCATCGGATGATTCAGCCCAGTCTCCTGGCAGCATAGCAGAAGAGCTTGTCACCAGATTTTGATAGAACTGATGATACAAGGGATCTATAAGGTGTAACAAACTGAGCAAATCTTTTTTCTTCTTTGGGTTTATGGATACTGGGGCAAAATGAATATGAGGGATTTGAACTTTTTCTGGTCACCCTCTCTTGGTACTTCTTAAATCAAATGTTTTGAATTCCTCGCACTGATTTAAACTATTTTTATATTTAATAATACCAAACTCTTTGCTATAGCGGATCCATCTTATATTATGCCAATTAAAAATATCACCATCTAAGTTTTTAACCCGTTTAACCAAGGTTTTTCCAACCAAACTGGAATATTTATAGAAATAATTATGTGTCATTTCTTTCACATGAAAAGGCTTTTTTCTGCGAACAGTCCTAAACATTTGGTACCATTCCTGAGGAACCCTAATTTCTATTGTTGTCTTTTTTGGGCCTTTCAATTCGCACATGGTCAGCATCGCACTCAAGTATTGTATGGCCTGGCTCCAAAAACTTATGATCTATCCAGGAAATTGTTTCTGATTTACAAAGTAGGACACAGCTGCACAGACATTGATATTTTTATTTTGTCCGGGACATGAAGCTATTTCATCTGAGCCTCGGCCTGAGATGCCCTCATGCCACATATAACAGTGCGTAGAGTTGGTAGTACAATCTCTAATCTTGAAATTGAACGTCCACAATTGCCTTTTGTAATAAACAACAATAGTATTAAGACAAGGAGTTGGGAGGCACTGTTGGAGATCAAAACAAATCATTCTGGAGAGTTCATCAAGCATTGATGTTTTCTTATCCTCGGCTTTACAAGTATATCCTATGTCTGCTTTTTCCAGATGAATTTTTTTGTCACTTTCCAGTTTTTGCCTTTCCTCTTAATTTTTTGTGCAATTTAATTTGTTCGTAAAAGTATCACATGTTTTGCATATATCTATGCTTGGTGATTTCAACTTATAACCTAAGCTATTAAAAATCTTAGCATAAGTCTTGTACGATAGTGGCTCAAACTTTTTTTCAGTTCTCTCTACAACATACATTTCATGAAGTTTTTTTATATTCATTTGACAAGAAAAATACATTTTTCTTGTGTGCCGTCTTGAGTAATGGCTTTGATACTTAGGAATACTCTCAATGTGTTCTATTATTGCTTCTCTTTCAGATGTTCTCTTATTTATAGTCTCATGTTTCCCTCTCCCATCACCACCTATGATCCCTGTTTCTGATGACTTTTTTTTATGTACGTTTACATCGATCTTTCTTCTGCTTATACAAAAAATATTTTGAAACTTTTTTTTTACAAATGACTTCTTTGTTTTCAAGTAATGGTGTTGTAAAATTTATAGTCACCAGTCTATCTTTAGTCTGTCCCGTGATGCTTCTTCCTTTCCGCTCAGTACCTTTACTTTTTATAACTATATTATCTGCTAATATTTGGTTCTTCGTCAAATGATTTCCTATGCCCTTAAAATCATTAAATATTTGTTCCTGCTTTGTTTTATCAATCTTCAAATTAAATTTTTTGCAACAACAGTTCTCTAGTAAGCAGAAGCTTCTTCCTGGGCAAATTTCTCCTTGTATTGTTAAATACTCTAACCCCTTATTTTTCTTTTGTTTTTCCAGAGCTCTATCATATTTTATCTTCTTTTTTGGTGGTAAAATATCAGCTTCATTTCTGGAATATTCAGTTTCAGTAACTTTAACATTATCTATTACACCATCTTGTTCCTTTTCTTCTGTTGGTACATAATCATAATCAGACTCATGTTCATTACTTGGTATATAATCAGGATCTAAATCCTCATATGCATTGCCTACCTCTATCTCATTTGATGTAATATCAACGTCTAGATTAAAAATATCAGTTGTTTCAGAAAAATGGGTGGATACATTTTTAAGGTTGAACATGTCGTGGGAATGTTCTTTGGATAAATCTACATTTTCCTCTGCTGATACAACCACTAGATTGTGACCACCGGATAAATCTACATTTTCTTCTGCTGGTACAATCACTAGATTGTGACACCCGGATAGATCTACATTTTCCTCTGCTGATACAACCACTAGATTGCGTCCATTTCCTAAAAGATTTACATCACTCAAATGTAAAACACTACATGAGACTTCCTCCACTCCATCCCTAAAGCCAAAGTCAATATCTACAGGGGTGTCTTCAGTAATCATCACCGGATCTGAGAACAAAGCACAGATCCAATTAGTGACTTTCAAGCTAAATCTTACAAAAACACATATTCTGTTAACTTTAGTAAACTAAATAATAACTCGAATGCATATAGTTAGTATTTTTCACTTACTAGTACTCAATAAATTTACTCCAGGGTCCACATCCGTGTTACAAGAAGTTGAAGTGGATGGATGTGAGTTCTCCATGTCATGATTCAATTGATCTGTAAAAGAAAAACAATAAAATAATATAGCAGCCATAATAAAACTTCAAAATGTTTATAGCAGAATAATAACTAAACAAAACTTACACAACCTACACACAATACTAAAATAGTAAAATTTTATATTGCCTGCAGCATATTTAAGCCAAAACAGAACTTGCTTAGATAACCTATACGGAATATTAAAATTTCTAAATATTTGTAGTAGTTTAAATAAAAGTAATAACTAACACAACCTAAACATAATTCTTAACTGAAATATTAAAACTTTGAATTATAAATAGAACTTTTAAACAATACAAAACATACATAGCTTGTAAGTTACATTATATTAAAACTACTATACAATATTAAAACTTCAAAAAGTATATAGCAGGTCAAACTAATAAATAACCTACATGACCTACACATAATTTATCAAATATTACAATATTAAACCTATAAAAGTTTCAACTAAAAAAACTTAGGTTTACATATAACTAACCTAGAAGTAACCTTACCTGTGTTAATCATTTTTTGTTGACTTGTTAGTTTGGCTGCTGCATTCATAATTTTTTCTGTTCTGGTTTCAAATCTTTTTGCATTACTTTTTTTTTCACATTCCCTTTTTTTAAATCCCGACATAATATTCTCATTCATGAATGATCGTAACTATAAAAAAACTATCAATCACTTTCACACAACTTCACTCAATCTTTTAATATTCTGGACTGTCTGTTTTGTATGAAAACCACCAGAGTTCAGCCAACATATCATATTTAGGCTTTGCAAAAGTGCTTGTATTTGGCAAGCCAGAAGTTGATATGTCAACATATCATGTTTTGGCATAGAATAAATTACAAAATTTCCTAACCTCATCCAATGAATAAGGATGATATTTTACCATATCATATTATGGCAAAGAAGAACTTTACTTTATTTACTAACTACAGTTGAGATAACTACTTTTGACAAAAAAATTTGTAAACAATCTTAGAAATATCATATTTTGGCTGAGAACAAAAATGCAGATGGTGACATATCAAGTTTTTATTTTCACTATATTACCAAAAATAAGCAAATATCGACATATCAGCTTCTGCCAGATTAAAGAAAACATTTTACATAATATACCAGTAATGATAACTCAAAACCTCAAATTTTTGACATATCAGCTTTTGCCAAAGAGCCACAGAATTTTAATAGTCATTTATTGATTCTCATGTGTTTTTTTTATTGGTATGAGGGAAGAAAATTAGTTAACATTTATTTTTTTATAAAAAAGTATTGGTTTTGGCGTACCCTCCCACCTTATCACACTTTTATTCTAGAATTTATTTCAAAGGTTAGTTTTATCTGTAGATATGCTTGATGAAGTAAGCTATTGGCTGAATATTAATTTCAGTTACTGTGAAAAGAACAATGATGAAGTTGAGACTCCTGGAAAGAAGAGAATCAGAAAACCATTTCCTGGTGAATTATGTGCCTTTTATTGATAATTCTCAGGAAACACGTGTCATTGGATACTGTCTTGTTGGCCATCAGAGACAGTGACATACATTTCAAAGGAAGCAAGTTTTATTGAACAAATTGCTGAAATTAATGGGCTTCAAATTATTCGTGTATCTGGGTGAAAGTCTCGCTGAGCAAATGTGTAGAAAGTGTTAAATATGTTTGCATAGGTCCAATTCTTGTATAAAATAGTTTGATTGTGGTTTGAAAAAAACTGCACAAAATGTACGAATACTATTTTTGTTTTGAAAATATAAACTACTTTAAAATAATGAAATCAACTATACAACTATATTCTACAGTTTTACCCTTAAACTTAACTTTAACAAATTCTTGAATTAGAGATGTGTAGTCTAGAGTGGCAGCCATTGTAGATTCAATAGAAATTAATGACAGATTTCTAAGTTTTGTTTGGTTTATTGAACTTTGTAAGTAGTGTTTTATTGATTTTAATTTGGAAAAACTTCTTTCCCCGCTAGCTACAGAGAGACATGGAGTGTTATTAAAATTCTCAGAGCTACAACAGTATTCTGATACAAAGTAATCAAGTTATTTTGGCACAAATAATTAAAACATCCAAAGGTTTCATAGAATATGGTAGCATTCGGTATACATCACATAATTCTTCTTGAAGATTATTAGCATTTATATCCGATCCATTTTCGATCGAAAGTATTGACTGGAGACTGGTACAATAATTTTCTAGCGTTTTGTCATCTATATCCTTGAGTTTTAAAATGTCATATAAAAACTAAAAATTTTTGCTTTGGGTTTCCAGAAGCATGAATCGTTCACTCAGAGAATTAAGGGTAATTTCCAGAATATAATTTAAAAAGTTTCTTTTAAATTTATTCTCCTCTGTTTGGGGTTCATCGACAGCTTCTTCATAGTCAAATTGACGCTTTTTCCTTCTGGCTTTAACTTAAGTTTCCGCAGAAAATTCTCTCTATCACACACAGTACACAAAAGTAGCCCAATATTACCTAAATAACTATCTATAACACACAGGCACACGTCCCGCACCTGAGATACACCCAGTCCATGCAAATGAAACTTTTTAATTCGAGTCCCTATTGTCATAACAATCCTTTTTAATGATAATAAGTAACTACAATTGCTGTAAAAACAATAATTCTCTTACCGGATCTACTTTTTAAACACAAAAATGGAATTAGTATAAATGCAAAAATATTATACTGGTACAGATATATATCTGATTTACTGATTTAAACACAGCCACTTTCCACTTCTCGAGACAAACTAACATTAAAATCAAATATTGTCAATAATTGTAAGCTCAAAGCAGAACTATAAACACGTAACATGTGCAATTGTCTTTTGTGATGATTGCCGCCTCAGATTTTAGGAGTGGTCGTGTGGTATATTACCAACAAAAATAATAGCTTCGCGTTGTCAGATCAAAAGTCTTTCGGCGAGCTCTCGCCAACGATGCACCTTCAGCAGAAACTGAAATCAAAGGGTACTGAAAGCGCTTAGACAAAGGCGTGCGATAAATCATATATCATTTACATCAATATCGGAATAACATAGACCAATATAGAAAAGCGTTGCGTAAAGATTTCTAATTATTGAACAGTTCTTTGATTTCGCTGCTTATGCCACCCCTTATGGTGCCGTCTGATGCGGCCGCCTCTCTGTATCATAGCATGGCATGGCCCTGCCTTTACGCCTTGCTTCACATGATTTGATGCTCTAAGAGGGTGACATGCTAATGAGTAACCTTGATAAGTCACAGGATCCGTGCACAACTTGTAGCATTTAGCTAAAAGAGTCAACATAAAAGTGATGAAACTTACCCCACCGTACTGCCGGCCGCATCAAATGGGAACACTAATAAACTGCGCGGCTGACCACAACCACCCGGACACATGTTAAACTCAATACTGAGCCTCAATTGTTGATACTGACAGGCCAAAGAGCATAGAAAAAAAAACTTCGGTGCTAAAGATGTGCTGCTCGCCCCTTCATTACGGAACACTATGGAACAGTTCCGATGGTTCCAGAACAGTACTTTCATGCGCATGATCTTTCCCGAATATCCCAGATGTCCACCCCTCCCCTTTTCTTTTGTCGGACGTCTTCTGAGTCGTATCGTATATATAGAGGTGTGTGCGCTATGTATGATGACTATTGGGCTTGGACAAATTAAGAACAGGAGGAGCTCTAGCTTCATTCATAATGTAAGATCAAAATTCACGTTTCGGCTTAATTTATTATTCTTGATTTTCAATCATGTAAACTTTATTATTCTAAATTCCTTTTTTGGCAATATTATTTATAAAATTTCAAGATAACAAAAAAAAACTTTTTTTTTTACTTTAAGAATATTTTTCTTTTGCATGATCAATATTGTCTTCGTTAAAGATAGATTTTTTGGTTAGTTCGTGATATAAACGAGTTAGATCGATTATCATGATAGTATCGATATAAGGGAACTAAATCTGTTAAACATTGTGATATTCAGCCTTGTGGGCATTAAAGGTAATATGTACTTGGGGACTTAAGTTTTTTCTTTAAACATGTCAGAACTTAATATTGATAATCTGTTATGGGTATTGTTTATATTACTTAATCTTGAGATTTCTTTTAATACATTGCGGGTTTGGTAAATATCTCAATTATTAAGGAAACATACAGTTCAGATTAACTTAGGAAATTATTATTAAATTTTTAATCTCGTTTGAGTATTGTATAACTTAATTTTTTTTAAGAACCTTTTGGTGCGTGTCAACGCCTATTTACTTCCTGTCATTTTTATAGGGTAACGGCGATTCTTGAGCCATTTAGGTAATATTTTAAACATGCGAGGGTTCCTCTCATTTTTTGTTTATATATTCTATTAAATGTCTCTAATTCTTGGCTTCTTCAATATTGTCATATATTTATATTTGTCATAGTATTATATCATAGATAAATAAATACCTATTGAAAACAGTCAACATATTATTCATAATTATAAGCAACCATGCCCTAGGTAATGTTATCAAATATATAGATGTTATTCGTTATTTGTTTTGGTTTAGGAAGTATCTTCAATAGTTATGAATCTCATTTAATTACATATCAAGAGATAGACCGCTCCAGTATTCATATCCGCAACTAGGTGAGAACAGCGGATTCTGGACTTTGAATGTTACTGAAACATAACCAAAGCTTAGAACTCCTAGCACTCTCTCCTATTGCCCCCTTGTTTTTGACCTGTCTTATTTGTTGTGTTTTGGACCTCCTAAATTTTGTTTTATTTAGTGTTAAGGAGGGTTCAAACTACTCATTTGCAATCGCCCACAGTTACTCTCTTATTAACTGTTTGTTTTATGTTATAAGTGAGGCCAGTATGTGTGAATACATATACATATTTTAGCTAGAGTAAGCATGTGGACCACTGCGAGAAACTCATTAAAGAAAAGTGGGACAGAGAGATGAAGATGGATTCAAATGAGACACCCACCTTTAATAATCAACCTAGGCGACGACGATGATGAAGATGAGTCCAACTCTGGTGATGATGCGGAAGAAGTTCTTGCTACACCTCTAGACAAGTCAACAATAGTGGTAAACCAGTTATCACAAGTTATATTTTGTTTGGAGCCCGATATGATTTCACTTAGCTTACGCACGTAATACTCTGTTACCAGCTTGTTACGTGGGTGATCATTGATTTGTCCGATGTAAGGTATTGCATCACCATATAGTAAGTTTTAGCATCATTCATCATGATTACCTTAATACCGTATTTACCCGGTTTACTGGGCATGCAAATGAGAAAAAGGCAACGGACTTTGGTTGAAACCAATTGCTCGTCTATCGTTACGTGTGTAACTTACTAGGCGAATAATACTTTCTACAATTGGTATTGAAAATATACCAAATATCCCTAATGTGGGTAAATTTATTAACTACTACCCTTCTTGGTCTAGTTGTCTTATCATCAAATCGTAAGCAATCTGTTAAAGAGAGAAAATATTTCATTGACATGGTTGAGTAGGGATCATTTACGGTCCTCAGGGCGGAAGTGACGTCATAATAGTGGGGTGGGTAGTTTTTGGGATAGGGCCTTATACATAGGTACGGTTTTTCAGGGCAGAGAGGGGAAGGTAGGGGAGGTATCGTGATGATGTGTTGGAGGTGGGGTGGGATGGTTGTTGGTGGGGGGTTGAGGGTTTATAGCTCGCGTGTGTTGGATGGTTCTGCGGGGGGAAGGGGGGCGGGGCGTCATAATAGTGGGATGGGTAGTTTTTGGGATAGGTCCTTATACATAGGTACGGTTTTCAGGGCAGAGAGGATAGACCCCTTATACATGCATATGGTTTTCAGGGCAGAGAGGAGAAGGTAGTGGTGGTATCGTGATGATGTGAGGGAGGGGGGGGGTGAGGGTTTATAGCTCGCGTGTGTTGGATGGTTCTGCGAGGGGAGGGGTGGCAAGTGACGGCGACCTCGGGAGGGTGTTTTCTCTCTCTCTCTCATAGATATAGGCCGCCTCACTTAAACATGCATACGGTTTTCAGGGCAGGTGTGAAGGGGTGGAGGGGAGGGGGTGGCAAGCGACGGTGACCGCGGGAGGGTGTTTTCTCTCTCTCTCTCTCGGTGTTGTAGATATACCTTAAACATGCATACGGTTTTCAGGGCAGGTGTGAAGGGGTGAGGGGAGGGGGTGGCAAGCGACGGTGACCGCGGGAGGGTGTTTTCTCTCTCTCTCTCATAGATATAGGCCGCCTCACTTAAACATGCATACGGTTTTCAGGGCAGGTGTGAAGGGGTGGAGGGGAGGGGGTGGCAAGCGACGGTGACCGCGGGAGGGTGTTTTCTCTCTCTCTCTCTCGGTGTTGTAGATATACCTTAAACATGCATACGGTTTTCAGGGCAGGTGTGAAGGGGTGGAGGGGAGGGGTGGCAAGCGACGGCGACCGCGGGAGGGTGTTTTCTCTCTCTCTCTCTCGGTGTTGTAGATATACCTTAAACATGCATACGGTTTTCAGGGCAGGTGTGAAGGGGTGGAGGGGAGGGGGTGGCAAGCGACGGTGACCGCGGGGGGGTGTTTTCTCTCTCTCTCTCTCGGTGTTGTAGATATACCTTAAACATGCATACGGTTTTCAGGGCAGGTAGGAGAAGGTAGAGGAGGTATCGTGATGATGTAGGGGAAGGGGGGTGGTGGGGGAGGGCGGGGGGGTGGTGGCTAGACTATCGAAGACGGGGAGATCGAGGTTCGAATCTCTGTCAGGTGAACTGGGAGTGGTTTTCCCTAAATGGTTTTCCATTCTCCCTCCACGCAAATGTGGATTCACTTCCTCTAAATACAACCTCAACAATTCCTAACCCATTAGAGTAATTAGTACGTAAGCGTATAAACCAAACGGGTAGTAATATGCGGTGCTAATAAAACCTTCTAAGTCAGTTATGGCTCTTAGTATATTATTCAACAATCAATCCCTAAATGGTTATTCCATTCTCCCTCCACGCAAATGTGGATTCACTTACTCTAAATTCAACCTCCCCCCAATTCCTAAAACATTAGAGTAATTAGTACGTAAGCGTATAAACCAAACGGGTAGTAATATGCGGTGCTAATAAAACCTTCTAAGTCAGTTATGGCTCTTAGTATATTATTCAACAATCAATCCCTAAATGGTTTTCCATTCTCCCTCCACGCAAATGTGGATTCACTTCCTCTAAATACAACCTCCCCCAATTCCTAACACATTAGAGTAATTAGTACGTAAGCGTATAAACCAAACGGGTAGTAATATGCGGTGCTAATAAAACCTTCTAAGTCAGTTATGGCTCTTAGTATATTATTCAACAATCAATCCATAAATGGTTTTTCCATTCTCCCTCCACGCAAATGTGGATTCACTTCCTCTAAATACAACCTCCCCTCCCAATTCCTAACACATTAGAGTAATTAGTACGTAAGCGTATAAACCAAACAGGTAGTAATATGCGGTGCTAATAAAACCTTCTAAGTCAGTTATGGCTCTTAGTATATTATTCAACAATCAAACCTTTGGTTGAAAACTACGCTACGAGTGTTATTATCAATAATGTCAATCTCTATTAAACCTTATTACTGATTTTAATATTTGAAAAATGATACCTGAACGTACGGGTAGTAATATGCGGTGCTAATAAAACCTTCTAAGTCAGTTATGGCTCTTAGTATATTATTCAACAATCAATCCCTAAATGGTTTTTCCATTCTCCCTCCACACAAATGTGGATTCACTTCCTCTAAATTCAACCTCCCCCCCCAATTCCTAACCCATTAGAGTAATTAGTACGTAAGCGTATAAACCAAACGGGTAGTAATATGCGGTGCTAATAAAACCTTCTAAGTCAGTTATGGCTCTTAGTATATTATTCAACAATCAATCCCTAAATGGTTTTTCCATTCTCCCTCCACGCAAATGTGGATTCACTTCCTCTAAATACAACCTCCCCCCAATTCCTAACACATTAGAGTAATTAGTACGTAAGCGTATAAACCAAACGGGTAGTAATATGCGGTGCTAATAAAACCTTTTAAGTCAGTTATGGCTCTTAGTATATTATTCAACAATCAATCCCTAAATGTTTTTCCATTCTCCCTCCACGCAAATGTGGATTCACTTCCTCTAAATTCAACCTCCCCAATTCCTAAAACATTAGAGTAATTAGTACATAAGCGTATAAACCAAACGGGTAGTAATATGCGGTGCTAATAAAACCTTCTAAGTCAGTTATGGCTCTTAGTATATTATGCAACAATCAATCCCTAAATGGTTTTTCCATTCTCCCTCCACGCAAATGTGGATTCACTTCCTCTAAATTCAACCTCCCCCCCAATTCCTAACCCATTAGAGTAATTAGTACGTAAGCGTATAAACCAAACGGGTAGTAATATGCGGTGCTAATAAAACCTTCTAAGTCAGTTATGGCTCTTAGTATATTATTCAACAATCAATCCCTAAATGGTTTTTCCATTCTCCCTCCACGCAAATGTGGATTCACTTCCTCTAAATACAACCTCCCCCCAATTCCTAACACATTAGAGTAATTAGTACGTAAGCGTATAAACCAAACGGGTAGTAATATGCGGTGCTAATAAAACCTTCTAAGTCAGTTATGGCTCTTAGTATATTATTCGACAATCAAACCTTTGGTTGAAAACTACGCTACGAGTGTTATTATCAATAATGTCAATCTCTATTAAACCTTATTACTGATTTTAATATTTGAAAAATGATACCTGAACGTTTAATTTGGTGCATTTGATATATTTATATACAACCCACCAACCCCTCCATAGACATACACGCATTTACCCACACATATAGTTAAATAAAAAAAACTATATTGATATATTATTACATCAACTTTCTAGTGGAAACCACCCTCGAGTAACCAAACTTTATCTTTATTTGTACATACAATCCCATACACATCATAAACACAAACATACATAAGCCACAACACACAATCTAATACTTAAAATACACAAAACACAAACATCACATAAACCCTGAATCCCATTGTGTGTATGTGCGGGTGTGTGTGAATGTTCATATGTGAGGATGTGTGTTTGTGAAGATGTATGTATATGAGGATGTATGTACTGTATGTGAATGTGATTGTACAGTCTGAGCGATTTGTTGACAAACTCAAAGGACATGTTATTATACAAACATAGAGAAAGCTACTCGTGCGGTCGGCGGTAGGCTCCCTACTGATATATCGGCTCTGCTCGTGAGCAGATGAAATAAATAATAGCGTGGGCCTTGGATAAAAGTGGACTGATTATTAGGAAAACTTTTGTTTTTTTCAGTTCCTAATTACCCCTCCCCCCTCCCCTCCACCTCAACTCCACGGAGACCGTGGGAGGATGGCCCTTCTCTCTCTCTCTTACAAGGGAACATAGAGATTAAGGTGTACTGGGGAGATATTTATTGATCCTGTAGGCTAACAGATATAATGTTTCTCTCCGAGACCTCACACACCTCAGGTATCTCGATAACATCCGGGGTTCTCTTACACCGGTGGATGACTTCCGCTCCACGACATGTGTTTTTTTAGAACGTGTGGGAACTGCGAATATCTCTTTCTAAGGGTTGTAATATTATTTTCTCGGCTTGGTGAAAGAGCATCCCTGGATTTAATCATGCTGGTAAACGGCTCGCCAGACAAGGGCTAAGAACGCAGGTTGTGGGAACAGTATTAATCATTTCACACATGAACATCTGTGCGAGTTGAACTATGAACTTTCTGGCATAGGGAAATTAAGAATTAAGGTTAAATAGTATGGATTCTTTAAACAATACATAAATATATTCTGTACACTGAGTATTATAATAAATCTCTTCCTCTATCCTTTTTTTATACTTCCATCAATGATTATTAAAATCTAAAAGGATACTCTCTATCTCTCGCCTCTTCTCTCTCCATTTCTCTCCTACTCTCTCTCACAAGGAAATTAGGAATTAAGTTTAAATAGTATGGATTCTTTAAACAATACATAAATATATTTTGTACACTGAGTATTATAATAAATCTCTTCCTCTATCCCTTTTTTATACTTCCATACAATGATTATTATAAATCTTAAAAGGATACTCTCTATCTCTCGCCCTCTCTCTCTCTCTCTCTCACAAGGAAATTAGGAATTAAGTTTAAATAGTATGGATTCTTTAAACAATACATAAATATATTTTGTACAGTGGGTATTATTGTAAAATCTCTTCCTCTATCCCTTTTTTTATACTTCCATACAATGATTATTATAAATCTTAAAAGGATACTCTCTATCTTTCTCTCTCTCTCTTTCTCTCTCTCTCTCTTACAAGGAAATTAGGAATTAAGGTTAAATAGTATGGATTCTTTAAACAATACATAAATATATTTTGTACAGTTAGTATTATTATAAAATCTCTTCCTCTATCCATTTTTTTATATATCTTCCATACAATGATTATTATAAATCTTAAAGGGATACTCTCTATCTCTATATATTCTCTCTTTCTCTCTCTTACAAGGAAATTAGGAATTAAGGTTAAATATCTTCTGTAAAATCTCTTCCTCGATCCTTTTTTTCATCTTAACGGGATCGTAAACTTAAATGAATAGTACAGCCTCTTATTTCGGTATCTCCGAGCTTGGTGGAGTTACCTTCATAGCGGACTCCATAGGTCTTATCGTGTATCCTTCTAGTGAATGACAGTCTGTGTCCTTCTAGTGAATAACAGTCTATATCCTTCTAGAGAATGACAGTCTGTGTCCTCCTAGTGAATGGCAGTATGTGTCCTAGTTAATGGCAGTCTATATCATCCTAGTAAATGACAGTTTATATCATCCTAGTAAATGACAGTCTGTATCCTAGTGAATGACAATCTGTATCCTAGTGAATGACAGCCTGTATCCCTCTAGTGAATGACAGTCTGTATCCTCTACCTAGTGAAAAAATTCTCTGTTCTCATAGTGAATGTTAGCCTCTGTCCTACTAGTGAATTAAGCATGTATCCTAGCGAATGACAGCATGTATCCTTACAGTTAATGACAGTCTGTATCCTAGTGAATGACAGTCTGTATCCCCCTAGTGAATGACAGTATGCATCCTAGTAAATGACAGTCTTTATCCTTCTAGTGAATGACAGTCTATATCCCCCTAGTGAATGACAGTATGCATCCTAGTTAATGACAGTCTATATCATCCTAGTAAATGACAGTCTTTATCCTTCTAGTGAATGACAGTATGCATCCTAGTTAATGACAGTCTATATCATCCTAGTAAATGACAGTCTTTATCCTTCTAGTGAATGACAGTCTGTGTCCTCCTAGTGAATGACAGTATGCATCCTAGTTAATGACAGTCTATATCATCCTAGTAAATGACAGTCTTTATCCTTCTAGTGAATGACAGTCTGTATCCCCCTAGTGAATGACAGTATGCATCCTAATTAATGACAGTCTATATACATCCTAGTAAATGACAGTCTTTATCCTTCTAGTGAATGACAGTCTGTATCCCCCTAGTGAATGACAGTATGCATCCTAGTTAATGACAGTCTATATCATCCTAGTGAATGACAGTCTTTATCCTTCTAGTGAATGACAGTCTGTATCCCCCTAGTGAATGACAGTATGCATCCTAGTTAATGACAGTCTATATCATCCTAGTAAATGACAGTCTTTATCCTTCTAGTGAATGACAGTCTGTGTCCTCCTAGTGAATGACAGTCTGTAACAGTATATATCCTCCTAGTGAATGACAGTATGTATCCTCTAAGTGAAATACAGCCTCTAGCACTGTCAGTATAGTTCCACTGCTCACAGAACTAGTAGTAAGAATATGAAGGGAGTAAGGTTCGCTGTTCACAGAAATACTAGTAAGACTATGATAATGGTAAGAACATGGGGAGGGGAGTAAGGTCCACTATTCACAGAACGACTAGTAACGGAAGCAGGTGCTGTAGGATGGGAATCTTGATAACATCCGGCCTCTCTTATTTTGCTGGATGACTTCCGCCCACGACATGGGATTTCAACGATAAATTTTGGTTCACCAGACAAGGCTTAGAACTTAGGTCGTAGGAATGGTGATAATCTTTTCCTCGAATCGGTTCACACGTGAACATCTGCGCGAGATGAACTATGAGCTTTCCAAGTCATTATACTTCAACCCTGAGAAGATTACGTGATGATCTGACGCGGTCAAAGTCACACGCTCTGTAGAGGGTGCGGCTCGGAATCCTCTCGGCCTTATATATAGAGATCTACCCCTTCTAGGTGAAATCATTAGTTACCATCTACATTCTAGAGGAGAATATCTCAGCAAACAGCAAGGCGTTTTGCCTCATTATACGTGATAGAGTGGTTCGCTATGTTGATCGACGTGCAGGGTTACTCGAGTGATGAAATAGTATTCATATTCAAGGAGGTGAGCGTTCTACATTTCGAACCTTTTGAGGAAGCCAACTACAAGTTTCTCCCCCCGTTCAAGATCGGCAACCTCTCCGCATCGAGCAGGAGAAATGTAGATTGGGCGAGCGAGAATTATCACGGGCTATCCTGGTGTGACGGAGAAGTACAGTACTCGAATCTTCGTTCTATCATAATTTCCCATCTAGAGCGGTACGCATCGCGACTATCAATCTATATTAAAGGAACTGAGAAGATGACTTGGCTACAGAGTGTCATCGCCGCCGATAGTGACAAGTACGACTTTTGCGAGCTAGGCAATCTCGGTTGCCCTTCTCTGAGTAAGCTTAAAAATCTGTACAACGTAAACAAGTGTTCCACCCATTCCGGTAGCGTCTACTCGTGCGCCACAGAAAATGTCCGGCTACTCTACAAATGGTTTAAGTCTGATCAGACAAAACTTTTGCGATCTGACTAGGAGAGGAGTTGAAGGATGCGTAAGGGAATACGCAGTGTAACTAGTGCTAATTTCTCACTGTCAAAACTCCTAAAAAAAAGGACTTGTATATGAACGAGTGCTTTAAGCCAGAGATAGTAGATCGAAAAGATTTTTATTAACTTTTTTCATCGATCTTTCTTTGATACTCCCTAGGTTGTAATGTATCAATTATTACTTTGTATTCTTTTAGAAAGAGATGTATTTGATCAATTAGACTATAAGTATACAAAACTTTTACGATCTGACCAAGAGTGCGATACAGAACGATACGAGTTCGGTTATTCCAGCTTTGTTTCATATCATAGCCTTAACGAGTTGAAGGATGCGTAGGGGAATACACAGTGTAACTAGTGCTAATTTCACACATTAATGAAACTCTTGAAAAAAAAGGGGATTTGTATTTGAACGAGTGCTTAAAGTCAGAGACAGTAGATCGAGAAGGTTTTTTTCATCGATCTTTCTTGGATACTCCTTAAGTTGTAATGTATCAATTATTAGTTTGTATTCTTCTTGAAAAAATGACTTGTATTTGAACGAGTGCTTAAAGTTAGAGACGGTAAATCGAAAAGATTTGTATTAACTTTTTTTCATCGATCTTTCTTTGATACCCCTAGGTTAGTTTCAAATGAAATATTCTGTCGATCTTTCTTTGATGCTCTCAAGAGTGTGATACAGAACTATACGAGTTCGGTTATTCCAGTATTGTTTCATATCATAACCTTGACGAGTTGAAGGATGGGTAAGTGAATACACAGTATAACTAGTACTAATTTCATACACTAATGAAACTCTTGAAAAAAGGACTTGTATTTGAACGAGTGCTTAAAGTCAGAGACGGTAAATTGAAAAGATTTTTATTAACTTTTTTCACCCCTAGGTTAGTTTCAAATAAAATATTCTGTTGATCTTTCTTTGATGTCCCCCTAGGTTGTAATGTATCAATTATTACTTTGTATTCTTTAGAAAGAGATGTATTTAATCAATTAGATTATAAGTATAGGACCTCACTCAAAATGATTAGGATTTTAACCTCCCGACCACTACATCACTAGAAAACCAGTTCATAATATGGGAGTAACATTTAGAGAAATAATTTTTTAATCTTTGAAAATAAATGTATAAGTCTAAGAATGTATCAAACTTTTTTCATTTATCCTTCTTGAATACTTGTAATGTATTAATCATGTGTTTTAAGATTATTAATTTGTTTTCTCTAGAATAAGATATATTTAATCAATTAGAGTATATAAAAAATATATTCTTTGGAAATAAATGTATAAGTCTAATAATGCAGCAAACTTTTTAAATAAGAAGAATGAATGATTATTACTTTTTCTTCGTATTATTTAGGAAGAGATGTATAGGTCTATGAATCCATAAAAAAAACTTTTTTAATTTTTTCTTCGTATTCTTTAGGAAGGGATGTATAAGTCTATGAATCCATAAAAAAACATTTTTTTTATTCTTGTAAATAAATGTATTTAATCAATTAGAGTATAAGTATAGGAATCTATAAAAATTTAATCTTCGGAAATAAATGTGAGAGTAACATTTAGAGGAATAATTTTTTAATCTTTGAAAATAAATTTATAAGTCTAAGAATGTATCAAACTTTTTCATTTATCCTACGATCTGACCAAGAGTACGATACAGAACTATACGAGTGCAGTTATTCCAGCATTGTTTCATAACATAACCTTGACGAGTTGAAGGATGGGTAAGTGAATACACAGTATAACTGGTACTAATTTCATACACTAATGAAACTCTTGAAAAAAAAAAAAAAAGACTTGTATTTGAACGAGTGCTATAAACCTCAAATCGGTAAGAGCCGAAAACGATTTGGTACTAATTTTTCATCATCTCTATTGATACGGGAGGGGTGAGTAATTCAAAAAAAAAATTTCTATAATCATTACTTTTATAGGCCCCTGGTAATTATATTATTACTTTGTACTAAACAGAGCGATATTTAATCAAGTAGCCTACCGCCGACCGCACAGCTTCATATGATTATGTTATAACCGTCCCGGCACAACATCGCTCAGATGACAACCATTAACATACAGGTAATAACATCTAAATACATACATCTTCGAAAAAACATATCTAATATGAATATTACACACTTTTCCATATCCACAATGAATCTTTGTAATGTTTTTTTGTTTTTTAAGTATTAACTTTGTTTGTGCTTTTAGAATGTATTGTTTAATCAAGTGTAGATGTATTACAAAAAAATTAATTTTGGATTACTGAGAGTGGTTTCAATATGCAACGATTGATTTAATATACAATAGATTATTATTATTTAACTATTTCTATCGTTATTTTATGGAGGTGTATATAAATCTATGCAAATCCACAAATAAACTTGTTTCACTTTTTCTTGTAATTCATTAAATAAGGTATGTAATAGAGTTGACATTTATTATTATACCTTTTTGGTAGTTTCAACAAAAGGGTTTTATTGTTGAATATATACTTTGATTAGAAGTTATTACACCCATATCACTACCACAGATTATTACGCTATACGTACTAATTACTCCATGAAACTTGGGGGGGAGGATGGCAGTAATCAATTTCGTCGAGGTGAATGAAAACCTTTTAGGATCTGATGTGAATAATATACTAGCCGTAACTACTTGAAGGTTTATCTACACGCATATTACTACGCCGTATGGTATAACGTGACTAATATAATGGTGGATTATGGGAGGATTTAGGTAAGAATCATTTGGTGGGAAATGAAATACCCTATTTAGGATTATGTTAATTCTAAAGCCATAGCTGATTTAGAAGTTTACCCTTTCGGGAAAAATACATATGGTACCTCCAAGAATCGAGCCTGGAACCTCTAAATCAGTAGCCGAGGCCGGCCCTCCAAGGACTAATGCTTGACCACTCAGCCATGGAGTTGAGGATAGGGAGGGGGGGGGGGAGGGGGGAGGGGTAATTAGGGACTGAAAAAAAAAAGTTTTCCTAATAATCAGTCCACTTTTATCCAAGGCCCACGCTATTATTTATTTCATCTGCTCACGAGCAGAGCCGATATATCAGTAGGGGGCCTACCGCCGACCGCACGAGTTGCTTTCTCTATGTTTGTATAATAACATGTCCTTTGAGTTTGTCAACAAATCGCTCAGACTGTACAATCACATTCACATACAGTACATACATCCTCATATACATACATCTTCACAAACACACATCCTCACATATGAACATTCACACACCCGCACATACGCACAATGGATTCGGGTTTATGTGATGTTTGTGTTTTGTGTATTTTAAGTATTAGATTGTGTGTTGTGGGTTATGTATGTTTGTGTTTATGATGTGTATGGGATTGTATGTACAAATAAAGATAAAGTTTGGTTACTCGAGGGTGGTTTCCACTAGAAAGTTGATGTAATAATATATCAATATAGTTTTTTTTATTTAACTATATGTGTGGGTAAATGCGTGTATGTCTATGGAGGGGTTGGTGGGTTGTATATAAATATATCAAATGCACCAAATTAAACGTTCAGGTATCATTTTTCAAATATTAAAATCAGTAATAAGGTTTAATAGAGATTGACATTATTGATAATAACACTCGTAGCGTAGTTTTCAACCAAAGGTTTGATTGTTGAATAATATACTAAGAGCCATAACTGACTTAGAAGGTTTTATTAGCACCGCATATTACTACCCGTTTGGTTTATACGCTTACGTACTAATTACTCTAATGTGTTAGGAATTGGGAGGGGAGGTTGAATTTAGAGTAAGTGAATCCACATTTGCGTGGAGGGAGAATGGAAAAACCATTTAGGGATTGATTGTTGAATAATATACTAAGAGCCATAACTGACTTAGAAGGTTTTATTAGCACCGCATATTACTACCCGTTTGGTTTATACGCTTACGTACTAATTACTCTAATGTGTTAGGAATTGGGAGGGGAGGTTGAATTTAGAGTAAGTGAATCCACATTTGCGTGGAGGGAGAATGGAAAAACCATTTAGGGATTGATTGTTGAATAATATACTAAGAGCCATAACTGACTTAGAAGGTTTTATTAGCACCGCATATTACTACCCGTTTGGTTTATACGCTTACGTACTAATTACTCTAATGTTTTAGGAATTGTGAGGAGGTTGAATTTAGAGTAAGTGAATCCACATTTGTGTGGAGGGAGAATGGAATAACCATTTAGGGATTGATTGTTGAATAATATACTAAGAGCCATAACTGACTTAGAAGGTTTTTATTAGCACCGCATATTACTACCTGTTTGGTTTATACGCTTACGTACTAATTACTCTAATGGGTTAGGAATTGGGGGAGGTTGAATTTAGAGGAAGTGAATCCACATTTGCGTGGAGGGAGAATGGAAAACAATTTAGGGATTGATTGTTGAATGATATACTAAGAGCCATAACTGACTTAGAAGGTTTTATTAGCACCGCATATTACTACCCGTTTGGTTTATACGCTTAAGTACTAATTACTCTAATGTGTTAGGAATTGGGGGAGGTTGTATTTAGAGGAAGTGAATCCACATTTGCGTGGAGGGAGAATGGAAAAACCATTTAGGGATTGATTGTTGAATAATATACTAAGAGCCATAACTGACTTAGAAGGTTTTATTAGCACCGCATATTACTACCCGTTTGGTTTATACGCTTACGTACTAATTACTCTAATGTTTAGGAATTGGGGGGGAGGTTGAATTTAGAGTAAGTGAATCCACATTTGCGTGGAGGGAGAATGGAAAAACCATTTAGGGATTGATTGTTGAATAATATACTAAGAGCCATAACTGACTTAGAAGGTTTTATTAGCACCGCATATTACTACCCGTTTGGTTTATACGCTTACGTACTAATTACTCTAATGTTTTAGGAATTGTGAGGGAGGTTGAATTTAGAGTAAGTGAATCCACATTTGCGTGGAGGGAGAATGGAAAAACCATTTAGGGATTGATTGTTGAATAATATACTAAGAGCCATAACTGACTTAGAAGGTTTTATTAGCACCGCATATTACTACCCGTTTGGTTTATACGCTTACGTACTAATTACTCTAATGTTTTAGGAATTGTGGGGGAGGTTGAATTTAGAGTAAGTGAATCCACATTTGTGTGGAGGGAGAATGGAATAACCATTTAGGGATTGATTGTTGAATAATATACTAAGAGCCATAACTGACTTAGAAGGTTTTATTAGCACCGCATATTACTACCCGTTTGGTTTATACGCTTACGTACTAATTACTCTAATGTGTTAGGAATTGGAGGGGAGGTTGAATTTAGAGTAAGTGAATCCACATTTGCGTGGAGGGAGAATGGAAAAACCATTTAGGGATTGATTGTTGAATAATATACTAAGAGCCATAACTGACTTAGAAGGTTTTATTAGCACCGCATATTACTACCCGTTTGGTTTATACGCTTACGTACTAATTACTCTAATGTTTTAGGAATTGTGAGGGAGGTTGAATTTAGAGTAAGTGAATCCACATTTGTGTGGAGGGAGAATGGAATAACCATTTAGGGATTGATTGTTGAATAATATACTAAGAGCCATAACTGACTTAGAAGGTTTTATTAGCACCGCATATTACTACCCGTTTGGTTTATACGCTTACGTACTAATTACTCTAATGGGTTAGGAATTGGGGGAGGTGAATTTAGAGGAAGTGAATCCACATTTGCGTGGAGGGAGAATGGAAAACCATTTAGGGATTGATTGTTGAATGATATACTAAGAGCCATAACTGACTTAGAAGGTTTTATTAGCACCGCATATTACTACCCGTTTGGTTTATACGCTTACGTACTAATTACTCTAATGTGTTAGGAATTGGGGGAGGTTGTATTTAGAGGAAGTGAATCCACATTTGCGTGGAGGGAGAATGGAAAAACCATTTAGGGATTGATTGTTGAATAATATACTAAGAGCCATAACTGACTTAGAAGGTTTTATTAGCACCGCATATTACTACCCGTTTGGTTTATACGCTTACGTACTAATTACTCTAATGTTTTAGGAATTGGGGGAGGTTGAATTTAGAGTAAGTGAATCCACATTTGCGTGGAGGGAGAATGGAAAAACCATTTAGGGATTGATTGTTGAATAATATACTAAGAGCCATAACTGACTTAGAAGGTTTTATTAGCACCGCATATTACTACCCGTTTGGTTTATACGCTTACGTACTAATTACTCTAATGTTTTAGGAATTGTGGGGGAGGTTGAATTTAGAGTAAGTGAATCCACATTTGGTGGAGGGAGAATGGAATAACCATTTAGGGATTGATTGTTGAATAATATACTAAGAGCCATAACTGACTTAGAAGGTTTTATTAGCACCGCATATTACTACCCGTTTGGTTTATACGCTTACGTACTAATTACTCTAATGGTTAGGAATTGGGGGAGGTTGAATTTAGAGGAAGTGAATCCACATTTGCGTGGAGGGAGAATGGGAAAACCATTTAGCGATTGATTGTTGAATAATATACTAAGAGCCATAACTGACTTAGAAGGTTTTATTAGCACCGCATATTACTACCCGTTTGGTTTATACGCTTACGTACTAATTACTCTAATGGGTTAGGAATTGTTGAGGTTGTATTTAGAGGAAGTGAATCCACATTTGCGTGGAGGGAGAATGGAAAACCATTTAGGGAAAACCACTCCCAGTTCACCTGACAGAGATTCGAACCTCGATCTCCCCGTCTTCGATAGTCTAGCCACCACCACCCCCCGCCCCTCCCCCACCACCCCCCTTCCCCTACATCATCACGATACCTCCTCTACCTTCTCCTACCTGCCCTGAAAACCGTATGCATGTTTAAGGTATATCTACAACACCGAGAGAGAGAGAGAGAGAAAACACCCTTCCGCGGTCACCGTCGCTTGCCACCCCCTCCCCTCCACCCCTTCACACCTGCCCTGAAAACCGTATGCATGTTTAAGGTATATCTACAACACCGAGAGAGAGAGAGAAAACACCCTCCCGCGGTCGCCGTCGCTTGCCACCCCCTCCCCTCCACCCCTTCACACCTGCCCTGAAAACCGTATGCATGTTTAAGTGAGGCGGCCTATATCTATGAGAGAGAGAGAGAAAACACCCTCCCGAGGTCGCCGTCACTTGCCACCCCTCCCCTCGCAGAACCATCCAACACACGCGAGCTATAAACCCTCACCCCCCCCCTCCCTCACATCATCACGATACCACCACTACCTTCTCCTCTCTGCCCTGAAAACCATATGCATGTATAAGGGGTCTATCCTCTCTGCCCTGAAAACCGTACCTATGTATAAGGACCTATCCCAAAAACTACCCATCCCACTATTATGACGCCCCGCCCCCCTTCCCCCCGCAGAACCATCCAACACACGCGAGCTATAAACCCTCAACCCCCCACCAACAACCATCCCACCCCACCTCCAACACATCATCACGATACCTCCCCTACCTTCCCCTCTCTGCCCTGAAAACCGTACCTATGTATAAGGCCCTATCCCAAAAACTACCCACCCCACTATTATGACGTCACTTCCGCCCTGAGGACCGTAAATGATCCCTACTTGGTTGCCCTGAATAAACCATTACCATAAATGTGTGACCATAACTCTTCTACATTTAGACTGCCACTTCGTAAAAGGCCAACCAAATAAAACTAACCAAACAAAGCTATAATTTCTACAACATTAGTTGGTCTAACAGTATAGTGGCCATAAAAATATTTTGCAGAATTCCTTTCAATTTATATCAATTGTATGAGTAGATATTTTATTCAAAATATTTCCACTCAACAAGATACTCCATGCTTCTATTGATTCCTTAACATTTTCTGCCCCTTGTTTGGGTCCCGGACTAATTATTAATACATTTGTGCAAGAAGTCTACCTCGTCTGCTTGGACGTGTACAGCTCCAAGGGAACCCATTCCGTCCATAGACACAAGGTCCCAGTTGAACGTCTTCTGTATTCCTCGGTGCTAGCTCTGCTACTTGTTCTTACACAGGACCGGCTTCCACATCTCCTTCTGGTTCTGCAGGCTGTTCGTCATCTTCATCGATTTGTTGATCCATAACAGTTTCTGGTTCTTCATCAGCGAGCTGATGTCTTGGAAAGAAATCATCTTCTTCATTTCTTTCCAACAACTCTCGGATTTCATCAACATTCAGTCCAAGCGCCATGTCTTCTGAAAGTATATTAACTAGCTAGAGTATAATATTTATATGGATAAATTAAAAAAGCCTAAATAGTGTTTTTATATCACATATAGTAAGTAAAGGAAAAATAAATACGAGGAAAAAGGTTTTTCTTAAATTGTAAGGTGGTGTACAATACACCCCATGGTGGTAGTTTGTTTACAAAAATAGTTACACTTACCGTATAGCAAGAAGTCGGCCCAGCACATCTTCCACTGTGAAGGTTGAACTCCAGACTGAATTTGCATGGGTCGGAAACAAATGATACCCCCACCACTCAAGCCTGACAACAAAAATAATATAAGCTGGGGTGTGCAGTACCCCACCTTACCATTCTAGGGTTAAGTCAAGTTTAGCTCTTACACATCCAACATATTATACTGTCTAACCAGTAATAATACACATATGCCATAGTGAATAGTCCAATCTGTTTTATTCTCTTCTGCTGAAGAAGGGAACTGATGTACCTCAAAAATTACATAATGATGTGTTTTAGTATGTTTTAATTGTGGACTTTGAGGCCTACAGTTTTCTGGTAAGTGTGTAGGTCTTGCCCTTATATCTTCTTTTCAATGTTTAATTTAATACACATGTGAAAAATTGTAAAAAAATTGCATTTTTAAAATATTTTATTTTTGATAAAAAGAAATTAAAATTGTCATTTACTTTTATTATTATAATTTTTCTTGTTTTCAAATCTTTGCTTGTCAAAAGTGACAGGTGCTAAACATATGGTCTTTCAAATCATATGTAAAAAAATTGCATTTTTTAAAAATATTTTATTTTTAATTAAAAAAATTAAAACTGTCATATATTTTTATTATTTTAATATTTTTTGCTTTCAAAACTTTGCTTGTCAAAGTGACAGCTGCTAAACATAGGGTCTTTCAAATCATATGTTTTGGCTTAGGGATACATTTTGAAATCTAGTAACTTTTCCAGAAATGTTCTACTGTTCTTCCTACCGAAATAAACTATATTTGTTCCCATTACTAAATTCAGGCACTGGTATATATATCGACTGGCAGCTAGACAAATCTAGTAGTTTATGCAGTTTAGAAAATAAACTGTTAGACTTGTTTGGTTCTTGCAAAATTTTCATTGTTTCCATCCATAATTTAACTGTGTTAAGGGAAATTAACTCTAAACACCATACATATTTTTCCCAAAATTAATATAGTTTAATAATAATATAATAATATATTACTTAATGCATCACACGAATAATCTCTAACATTATTGTTTCGTTGGAAAAAAGTGTCTTCTTTATTCGTCATAGCCATCACTGTTGTCGTCCTCGATTTCACCCTTTTATCTCTAACATTATCTTGGGAAGGAGTCAGGCAGGTGAAAAGGTTCTTGTAGAACTGGAACTTATGCGTAAAAAGTGTCTTCTTTACTCGTCATAGCCATCACTGTTGTCGTCCTCGATTTTCACCCTTTTATCTCTAGCATTATCTTGGGAAGGAGTCAGGCTAGGTGAAAAGGTTCTTGTAGAACTGGAACTTATGCGTAAAAAGTGTCTTCTTTACTCGTCATAGTCATCACTGTTGTCCTCGATTTCCACCCTTTTATCTCTAGCATTATCTTGGGAAGGAGTCAGGCAGGTGAAAAGGTTCTTGTAGAACTGGAACTTATGCGTAAAAAGTGTCTTCTTTACTCGTCATAGCCATCACTGTTGTCGTCCTCGATTTCCACCCTTTTATCTCTAGCATTATCTTGGGAAGGAGTCAGGCAGGTGAAAAGGTTCTTGTAGAACTGGAACTTATGCGTAAAAAGTGTCTTCTTTACTCGTCATAGCCATCACTGTTGTCGTCCTCGATTTCCACCCTTTTATCTCTAGCATTATCTTGGGAAGGATTCAGGCAGGTGAAAAGGTTCTTGTAGAACTGGATGTGGTCAGGTTCTTCAAGATATTAGAGAAGATTTTTAACCTCCTTAGTCTTAGCCCATGTTAGGCCAGAGTCTCTCTCATACAGCTGAGGTAGATTGATGGTGTCCAAGTTTGTGTATTCCTTTCCTCTGACAATATGATAGTTCCATGGACCACTATAGGAGTTCTTCAACTTGATACATATTGGTTTTTTGCATTCAATCTGAATCATTCGGACTTGATGCAGTTTCAAATGAGGCTTTGGTGTCTTCATAAATATTGCATCCGTTGCTCCTTTGAAGTCATCAAAGTGCAGGGCTTTGAGATTGAAAAGGCCGTGTGTGTTTTCTTGCTTTCTTTATCTTTTCATTCCAAAGCCCTGGAAAACCTCAGCACTGTTTGTTTTCTTCTTCTTCAAACCGATCAATGGAAAATCTTGATCACATGGTAAGTAGCTGTTTCCGCGGATTGGAAATAAGTAGGCCATTTTGTTAAGCTGCTTAAAATATGGACAAGACAGTATAAGAGAAGAAGAAGACCATGGTTCGATTGTTATTTTGACCAGGACAGCCATTGCTTATCACAACCAACTTATCAGACTTTTGTGCCTCGGGGAGAAAGTTGTTGATGTAGTGAAAAATAAATGAAGTGACTTTGTTATCCCTTGTTTGCGGCTTCGGTGATAACTGGTTGTGTCTAGGTGAAGTGGAGTCTCCAGACGACGTTCATTGTTAGGCACTGGTCTCGCGGGTCTTGTGGGTGGGGATAGGGAAGGGAGATGGGGAAGAAAACATAGTCAGGTTGGGGGGTGGCTAAGCTATGCAGATGATAGCCCTCAGGGTTTAAAGGAGAAATTGGAGTAGGTGGGGGTTGGGTGGTTGGTGAGGGAAGATGGGGAAGAATTCAGGGGTTGGAGCAGAGTGGAGACGTTCGGGGGTCCAGGTGTTGAGGTCGGGGCAGTAGAAGGTGGACCTTCGGGTGGAGTACTGTGTGATTGCAGCGTCCTCTTCAGGGTCTTCTGTCTTTGGGCCTTGCTAGAACGGCGGGTGTAGACCATCCCGTGAGATCGCCATGAAAAGGACAAGCCGGTGGGAAGGGTGGAGAATTCGGTGAAAGGAGTCCCGGCAACACGTGAGTTGCGGTGGGAGGTCGGGTCACGGTGGGGAGGTAGGGTGATGTCATGACAATCGGCAAAAAAACAAACTTCAAGCTTCATAAAAGCCCTTGGTGACTATACTGACATTAGAAAATTTTGTTGAAGTCCTTAGAGCCTATTCTTGGTTATTCCGCGGAAACTAAGGAAACCTTTCTGGCAAACTTGGACATCTCTACCTGTTAAATGCACCTTGTAAGTATATGCCACAGCATGATCCTTATGGCTTTCTTCCTTTACATTTCTTGGTCTCTTTCTGGCATTAAGGCAGATGGCGACGAGCCCACACAGATGAGAATCTTGGTCTTGTTAGCCAAGGCATAAAAGTCACCAAATTTTTTCTTTCTTAATCACCAATTTTGTCAAATCAGTGGAATCAAGAACACCTGTAGCAAAAATATAACCTTTTTTAGGGCTACATCACAAGCCAAGTTGGATTAAAAATACCCATATTATAAAGAAATACAAGATTTTTTAAAAAATATTTATATTGTGTTAATTCTATGTTAACTACTTGCAGTATTCTCCTGTTCTCATGGGTACGAGTTTCCCTACAGTACGTGCTCCTTATCATCAATTCTGGCTTGACTAGTTAATATTTCTTTCTTCTCTTTTGCCTTCTTTCCCAGCCACTGGTTTAATGATTCTTCATTGGTACTTTTCATCACAAATTAATACAATTTTGCAATAATTATTAAAACGAACAAACTACTAGAATGTAAATAAATCACAGCACTTGGTGATAATAACTTTGTTAGGAAGTGCAGCCAGCTGATAATTTCACCCAGTCTACTGGCTTTATTTAGCATTAACCAAACAAGTCCTGGACTAGTTTAGGTCTTGCTGGAAAGGAAATGAACATGTTTTGTTCTTGTAGAATCGCTTGTTTTTCAAGGTCCTGTATATTTGGACTCGTAAGCTTCTTGGACAGCAAATTTTACCAGTATATGGACTAGTGATATAGAACATACAGTAGAAGCTCTTTAATCCGGCACGTTTGGGACCGTGGCCATGCCGAATTAGCGATTTTGCCGAATTATCGAACGTCAATAATTTAAACGGGAATACTAAAGATAAATTACTCTAGATAAAAATGCAAACGATCAAAACAGTTATTTTAAGAAAAACATAGAGTACAAAAATTAAATTCAAACATTGAATATTTATTTAATTGAATATTCATGTAAATAAAAAACACTACAGTGCACAAAAGAAAAACTAATACACATGAGCGCTATTGTTTAAAAAAAAGTCTCTGATATCACGTTGCTTCCGTGATTTTGATCTCTTCTTCAACAGCATCCGAGCCGAGCCCATCGTCAGCACCGAAGTCCAGCACATCTCCCGTGGAGCCCAGAACACCACCACAATCACCGTCACTGGTACGACAAGGTGAGGCCGCGATCACATCGTCCAGAATCCGGGAATATTCACCGGCAACTAGCCCGGCCAAGGTGGTACACTTCAGGAAGTCACTAGAAGAGGACACGATGTCGCAAGAGAATCACACGGACATTTTAAGAGGAGTGGCCAGTGTTTGAAGTCGTTCTAGAAAATGATTTGTGTATTTGATGTAAGATGGTAGATTCTTGACCAGAGGCTGAAGGTGTGAGTCCACAAGTGCTGATCTGCGTTCCGTGGGTGAGCCACATCTGATACAATTGGTCGGCCTAGAGGAGGGAATGTTCCCTTGTAGATCTTCGGAATAGTTAAAACTGTGTTGTGGCAGGTTTCTGGGGGGTTAAATTTTGTACAGTCTTTTCAATTAGATCTTGATGTTGCGATTCTTGTTGGATAATCTGTTGTAGTTGTTTGCTATAATTATCGGTGGGGGTCCTGATTCAACTGGGTGTAAGTTCGGGTGTCATATAGCTGCCTCTCAGCTTCAATGATGTAGTCCTGGCGGTCCATGACGACGGTCTTTGACCCTTTGTTTGCAGGTAAGATAATGATGTCTTTGTTGTTACGGAGTGTTCAGAGGGCTTGACGTTCTTGGTTGGTCAGATTGCTAGTTTTCGCTAGTTGGTTTTGAAAATCTGGAGTGGAGATATTCTGTACAACAAAGTTTATGTATTGTTCTACCGGATGGTCTTGTGGTAGTGGTGGCGGGTCCCAGCTAGATGGTGACTCAAACTTTTTGATGGCGGGGTTTATGGATTTGGAATCATCTGCATTATAGGGGTGCAGAAAAAAGTAATATTTGATACGGAGGTTTCTGGCAAATGTAAGAACATCTGCCATAAGGCCGAAGTGGTCAAAGTTATGGGGAGGAGATAATGTAAGGCCTTTTGACAGGATGTTGTCTTCATGTTCGGATAGTTTGTATTGAGATAAGTTAAGAACTGCGCTGGTTGGTATCTTCTTTTTTGTTGGTTTTTTAGCGGGTCTAAATTTGCGGGGTAAAGTCGGCAGAGTATCTATGGGAGTGGGAATTTTCAATATGGAGGCTAGGCTGGGCTTTTCCCCCATTAAAGGGGCTTTGATCTGTTGATTAGGCCTAGAGGCTATTGTTTTGTCTTGCTGTTGGATAAATCCTTGTTCTTTAAATCTAGTCACACACAGTTTGGAGAGCTTTAATTAATTTATTCAACAATGAATTGGCTGTTTTTAGTGTGTTGCTTATATCCATTAGTTTGTCTGGATAGGCTATAAGGGTGACTTTAATATGAGAAAGCAATTGTGTATGGTGGTGTGCTAGTTTATAGTTGTATAACAGTAGGACATTTGAGGGTAGATGGCTTGAAACTGTATATGGCAGAGAATGGTGGCTGATTTGAATGCATGTTTGATGTATTTGATTTTACCAAGTAAAAATATATTAGACATTGTGTAATCCCTAAGTAGATTACAGAGATTCAAATAAAAAAGATGAATCTTTGAATGAGTAGGTGAGATAGAAGTGCATACAAAAGAAGGCTATGCCACCAGAACATAGCACGCGCAATAAGAACATTTCCGACAAGCCCTAATAGCCCTTCTTAAAATGGTTACTTTGTTCCCCAGAACATTGCGCATCATCAAACATATCATTTGCCTCAAGTAAATTAATGTAACTATTAAATCATGATCGAAGGAAGAGGACACTAACACCATTAGTTAACAGTAGATTATTTATTTATTCTTATTACCCTTTTATTTTTGTTTAAGAAAGGAACAAAACAATATAAATATATATTTGTAAACAACAATAAAAGTATTTTTTTATATCATAATTTTATTTCTCAAGAAACAGAATAACAATATATATAAATATTTGTAAAGAACAACAAAAGTATTCTTTATATTTTTATATTCTCAAAAGAACTAACAACAAAGACTTTACTACCTTACTCCTTGGCCTCATATTAAGAGCGCCATCTTTAAAAAATATAAAGTATCTCATTCGCTAGCTAAGTAGAAAACTCGCTGGGTGCTAAAACTGAACCCTTAAACTGCATTCTAACTTTCATAGTTAACCCCAACACATATCATAACACATCTTCTAATACCAGTCAAAAAGGAATATATCAATTATATAATCTAAAGATTAATTCTACTGCTATAAATTTTAAATATTAACCTCGCAAAAATCCTATTATCTATTTGTTTATTTTATCTAAGTTAAAGTTCTTAAATAGGTCAAAATATTAACCTACACAACTCTTACTAATAATTTGTTCATTTTATTTATGTTAAAGTTTTTTTTTAACAAAGTCGAAATATTAATCTCACAAATTTCTTATTAATAATTTGTCCATTTTATTTGTGTTAAAGTTCTTAACCAAGTTCAGATCATTTGTTCGCCAAGCGAACATGACGCCAAAGTTATTATAAAAAGTCTCCGTTATGGTAAAAATTTAAGTCCCATTACATAGGAAAATTGCACCAGGAGCTTAAACGATTACGCATACCCCTAATGAAAATAATCCAAAAAAAGAGCCAAAAATGAATTTAGAAAAAAGCAAAGATTATCACCGAAAATGAATTTAGCTTACATCGTTGAATTTGTAGAGATCGCCTGGTCAAGCGACCTTCTCTGCCTACCCAAGAGTGGCATATAAGTCACACGGTGCTTCTTATATACAGAACACAGCTTACAGAACACAGGGCACAAGGACGTCACAAGGGGGAAAAACCAAAGATAATAGATAGGGAGTAGAATGTTCGCCGACCATCTCGAATGATATAGAACATGATCGTGGGACTGGCGGAGTTGTACTTCTTTTCCTCTTAAGTTCTTTGATTCTGGAGAGCGGTGGCGATGGATACAGGTGAGCTCGTTTCAGTATGTTGAAGGCTGTTGGGCCGATTAGATGTGCGAGTACAAGTGGGCCGGGCGTGTTTACCTTCGAGCTGGCAGGAGACGTCCTCAATCGAATAGGGTAAGTCTTCATTATTGTAGTTAGCCCGTGGCTAATGCTACAATTGTAAACATCAACCCTCGCCTACAGGGTGTTTCAACACAAAGAATTAAAGTATGTTTATCACCAGGGATCTTTAATTGTTCTACTCTCAAAGATACCAAGCCCACATGTCCTGACCATGCTACCTTAATATTAGAAAATTTGAGCATAACGTCGAGGAAGATAGGGTAATGCTAAAGTGATTGCAAAACAAAGCGCGTAGAATCAACATTGGCCTCACGGCTAATATAGTTTCATTGTTAAAATAAGCTTAAGAAATGACAACATAATAAACTTTAGAGTTAGTGACCAGAGCGCAAGATTAGACAGAATATACAAAACTTGAAGTAATATTTTCGTTAATATTTATGTCTTCTAAACAATATTCAAAATTAGCGACCGAATTGCATTTAACAACATTAAAATAAACTATTATTACATAACTAGAGGAGATAAGCTCGTATCTAGCACTGCACACAATCTCAATCATAATATCGAAGTATTTATGTCTACTAAACAATATTCAAAATTAGAGGAGATAAGCTCGTATCTAGCGCTACACATAATCTCACTCATAATATCAAAGTATCCCCTAATAACATTAAATATAAAACTCTGTTCTAAAGCATTCCTCAATAACATATAATATAAAAACCATGATCAAAAGTATTCCCCAATAACATTGAATATAAAAAAAATAACAATAAAAATTATTGTTATTAAAGCACGGACTCATTTCAAAATAACATATATATAGAATGAGAATTAATTTGAACCATAGTGCCCGAAGATCAAACAAACAACTTTGACTTGAAAAGTAACTATCCCAAATCAGATACAAAAGTTTAAAACCATAAAAATGTCATAATCCCCAATAAGTATGAATATATATTAAATTCCATTAAACAAAATATATAAATTTGAATACGTATATCCCAAGATGACCCAATAGAATCCCTACATGATTATAACTAAATTTAACCCAAGCCTAGCTTCCAAAGAAAAAAATATAAAAACAAACATCTTCATAGTAACGATAACTTATATTTAGGTAAGTTCCTGACTACTATAGGCATCAAAGAGTGATTGCTCCATACTGGGTACATGCTTATATTCAATTTAGCACAGCGGGGGAAATTTGGGAGGGTGCTATTTCAAGTCCAATTATGCCATATTCAGCCAGTTAGTGCGTTGTTCTCTCATTGACACCTGCGCACAACGTCGATAGGCCGACTATATGGGGGTAGGGAAACACACGTGATAGCACAGAGCGCCTCCAAGTTTTAGCGCCTGCGCAGCGCCCGCCATTCGGGGAAAGCGAGCCGGATTGCATGGCACTCCGTGGCTTCATTCTTCTTTTCCCGTCTAGCGTGAGCGGCGAACAGTGATGTGTGTTGATATGCGCGGAGGATCCAAATACGGCGCTGGTTTCCCGGTAAAACGGGGTGTGTATACACTTTTGTAGGTGGTGGAGGTTAGGTGGCGAAGATGTTTGTAGCCACAGTACAAACACAAGAGAAAGAATAGCAGACAGGAAGGTTAGAATAATGATGAAAATAACAAAAAGAAAGGAATAAGGTGAGAAAGCCAAATAATGGCAGGAAAGAAAGGAGGAAAATAATATAAATATGAAGGTTATTTGGAATAGAGCACTAGGCTAATTCATGGTTTAAATTAGGAGGGATAGCCAGCACACTTACCTTGGTGATACTGTAGTGGAAATTGTTTAGATAGAACACTAAAAAACACACAAACACATTTTTAAGGACAAGCTTTCACTGTCACAGACAGCTTCATAAGGTCAAGAGAGTAGACTGATGCTCTTGGTTGAACTGCAAGGTTGACTGTCCAATTTCTACTCCATTATCACCAAGGTAGGTGTGCTGGCTATCCCTCCTAATTTAAACCTTTAATTAGACACATAAGAGTTCATTTTCACACAAATTTTGCATCTTCCTCTTGAATCCTTCCATAGGGGCCAACGTTCAAATCTCTCTTTTTGACAATCAACCTAAGGGATAAATGATGATGCCCTCTTTTTTGACCTGAGTGTTTTATCTACGCTTGTATGACCACTTTTTCCTTTATTGATACCGGCAATAACAAGTCCATTGCTATTTCAGCTTGAAACTTCTTTAGTGGGATTAGTCCAGTCAAAGTATAGTATATAATTAAATTAAATCCGATTTTTTTGAATATGTTTTACACTTTTTAAGTGGTATCCAGGGAAGGTAATATCAAAAGTCCTGATGAATAAGAAGTGAGCTAGAGTCATAAACTCGAAAAAACAAGAAAAGGTGTCTTTATATATATATATATATATATATATATATATATTATATATAATATATCCACGGTCAACCCTAGCAAACAACTTTATATATACAAAATGAAAGAGCATAAAAAATTGTATAAAAAAGGTAAAAGGTCTTCATATGAGGCGTTGCGTACGAGAAGGCGAACTCAACAGAGATGTTGAATAATATCATTTAACTTCTAGGCTGGCAAACTCAACAACAGGAACAATAATATTGTACCTATGTAAATGCACAAAGTCAAGATTCACCCTCCCTTCTCCTCTAACCATTTTTCTTCTCCGATCTAATGTGTGAGTGTATAGATGGCAAAAAAATAAAATTAATAAATAACAAAATTTATTGAAAAATATTTAAACTGAATACTAATACATTTGAATATAAAAATACTGTACAAATAACTTTCTGGGAAAAAACATAGATTTTAAACACCATAATCAACTTGATCGTCATCGTTTTCTTCGTCGACATCGTCAGGAGTTTGTAAAGTTGTTGGCAGATATTGTTGTGTTTCCAAATCCCTTCGAAGTATCTACTCCCAGGTAAAGGGACATACGGCAGTAGATCTCCGATGTCTTTCAGTTTTTCAGGAGCCACAACTACAGGAGAATCGTAAAGTTGGTTTATTTCTTCGTTTCCAAGATTGAAAGTCTGGGCATTGTAAGTAGGGCTTTTTCCCTTTTGAAGTTTTATGGGCAGTTTGACATCTAATTTGTAAGCTTTGTGGATATAAAATCCCTGTTTGTAGTTTTGATTGAATTCAAATACTGCTCCTTCTTTAAATTTCGCTCCTGTCAAGTGAGTTTTTGTGACGTGTCTTTGCAGAGCTGTGAAATGTTTTACATGGTGTGGAGTGGGTTCTACTACTTTAAAAGGTGTTTTCTTGCGACATTTCTGTATGAAGTACGCATTGTGGTCTTTAGAATACACATTTGCGTGTCGTATCTCTTTTTCTATGTGCCCGAAATCTCGGTCACAGGGTAGATATGAATGACCGGGTATCATGAAGTAATGTTTAATGACATCAAATTGTTTTTTATGAATCAGTGATAGATTGGCAAGAACGACATTGATGTTCTTATTTTGACCAAAACAATTATCGCTGAACATGATAATCTCTTGGATTTTATTAGGAACGTTTGACAAGTATTGTTGTAAGCAACTAGCAAACTCACAAGACCCACGCTTTGACATAGTTTCATCCCATAAAAACATTGTTGACTCACCCGTTTTAATGTTATGAATACAAAAGTTGTAAGTCCAGAGCTTACGTTTGTAGAACTGGATCCCGCTGGTGAGTTTTGGGGTTGTTAGCGCCTGTTGAAGGTCAAAAGCGATCGCCAATGTATCATCATCTTCATTATTTTTATAAGACTTGATGAGGGCCTGTGGAGCTTTCGCTCGTCTTAAGTGTAATTCCTTATCTTTTTCAAGTTTTCTGACGCTATCAGAATTGTTCTGACCATTTTTATGTAGGTCTTTTATTGAAATGTCAGTTTTATCACAAATTTACACGTGTCACTACCGGGGGGTTCGAAACCAATGTTGAATGTATTGTACGTATCTCTATAAAATCCTTAGAGACATAGAGATATAGTTCGTAGAGTGAATTTAAGTTAAGACCAACTGGGAGGTATTTTCGATGAGGGCTTTTTGCCCGGCTGTAGTGGCTAGAAACAACGGGCAAAGATGTAATGTGCTCTCTAACGTGTGACCTATCATCTTCCTTTACTTTGTTTACAGATTCAGTTTTGCCTCTCAAGTCACTTTCTATTGTTCCTGTCGGTTTTGTTTTATCTAGAACGACGCGAACACGTTTTTATGTTATCCCATGAATGTTGTAAAAAGCAGTTTGACACACGTTGTATTTCACATTGTCACCGATTACAGTATATTCAATACGTCTCAAAGTACAACTTGGCCTGTCTTTGACGTACGATCTCTTAACATCATTACTGTTGACGAGTTTGGACAAATAAGCGTTTTGTAAATTGTAATCTCCTAACTGCCAAAATGCGTTAAAAATACTTTGAACTTTAGGTAGGCCTACCTTATCAAAGCACCCACAGCCACGGGGTGCTATAACCCTCTTCGTGGTTTGAGAAACATAGTCCTTTCCCTCGTTCCTGTTCTTCTTGCTACCACATCGTTTCCAATTATCTTTATTTCGAGCTCTTTTACGAGGATAACCCTCACTACACTTGCCATCACAGTTTGTACAATAAACAGAAATACAATAAATAGTAAAAACACTAGCTTCGCACGAGCTGAGAGCGTGAACTGACTTGTGAGAAAGAACAGTCTCTTTGCTTGTGACCTTCAACAGCGAGCGGTAGGGAGAGAAATTGGGGAGGAGAATGTTGAGTTCGCCCTTATTGCCCGCACGCTGAACTGTCAAAGTGATTCAAGTTAATTTTAAAGCCTTATTTTCAGGGGCTACAAAGACGAACTCCACAAACTAGAACTATGACCATACGCAGTAGATGTTCCTGAACACGATGGATGAAAAAAAAAAAGGTCCAATGTTGAGTTCGCCCTTTTTGCACGCAACGCCTCATATTTTTCGTACTTATAATAGTTTTCGAGATTATCTCACTTGAAAAATGACATATTTTTCAGGTTTTGTCCTATCAAACTTTTCCCCATAGAAACGGGCTCATATGTCGTGAACCGTGCCTCACATGATAAAAATTCTCATAACCAATATTGTAGAGCATTCAATTATCTATAAAATGTGTGCCTTGCGATTTTTTTTCAAGTGAAATTAGTCCGTTAAATAGCTATAGGTATAAAAGTATAAGTCTGTATGCCAGCGCTCTAAAACAAATATCAGGGCAAATGATTTATAAAAATTCAAACAACATTTTTAACTTTTCAAATAATGTATTTAGGGACAACAAAGACAAAATGAGGAATAAAAATTAAATAACTAATAATATTAGTAATATAGTAATAATTATTTTTATAAATTAAAAAAAATTGAAATAATTTTTGAAATAAATGAGACGGACAAAAATGTTACTGTTAAGAAATAATAAACCGATTGACACTGTCTTTTGATTTGGATTTTCCCTCAATCACTCATCCTCCTCTATCGGCGGTTGATGGTCAATTGAGCGGACGAGTGGTTCCTCCACTACTCTGTGTTTACCGCCTAATTTTGTTTATTATATTGATTCTAATATTACCTCATAAAGCTCCATTAATAAGTTAACTAAATAAGGCTATTTATGACGAGCCTGATATATTGTTCATCATAGCCTACCTTCTCTACCTATTTATTGTACTATGTTGTATATCAAGAGAATACACCACGACACTCACTAATGGCTAACTTCATTTATACGTAACCTATTATGTGTTAAATAAATTATTGTATGCCATGTACTTGTTCTTTCAATCAAAACACCTCCCTCCCTCCCCAAGTATATCTTTTTATTTGGGTTTAGATGAGTTTCATTGATTCTATATATATCCCGTAAGTTTTGAAAAGTTCCTCTAATTCTTTTGCTTGCCTGAGTATCCCATTCGCGTTCCATATAAATACACGTAGTATGTCTTTAGTCCAAGTCTTGGGTTTGTTAGTCATCCTGGGTCGTTAAAGTAATCAGTAACCCTGATAGTCGCCGGTCGGGTTTATCTTGGCGGCCCGTTGTTTACCTTACGTGTAGTTAGTGTAGTTATTCCGGCACTTGGACGGAGTCGAAGGTCGTCTCTAGCTTCTTCACGACCTTTTGGACCTTGCAGCGAGGCACCAGGTGGACGTGGGATAGCTGGCCCACTCGGGGGTTTCGATGGCTGGCGAAGGGGGTGGAGGTAGGGGAGAAGGAGTAGGGTCGGGGTGGTGGGGCGAGGGGTCTCAGATGGTACCTGGTGGGACTGAGTGGGGAGATTGGGGTTGGGGGAGCACGGACCGTGGGCGAGTCGCGGGAGTATGGGGGAAGGTAGGTGGGAGTACATTGGGTGATCGGTGGGAGTATGGGTGGTAGTTCGGGAGGGGTTAATCCCGGGGGTGGTCTGGTGTGCCGTCTTGATAATTTGTGGGCCCTTGAGTGGAGTATCCCGCTCGCGGAGTGTTGGGCCTCAGTGGGGCAGGGTGGGTACTATCGGACCGGTTCGACGCGTTGTGTTGCCTCGTCTGCTGTGCTTTCTCGGCGCGTTTGGTGTAGCCCATGTCGTTCCCGAGCTAGCTACCCGAGTACTGGCGGGGGCATTTGGTGATAAGGGAGAGAAGGGGGGGGGGGAAGAAAGAGACCTCGGCGCGGAGAGGCAGGGAGAAGGTGGGGAAAGAGAGACCTCGGTACTCGAGCGGCGCGGTGAGGCAGGGAGAAGGTGGGGAAAGAGACCTCGGCACTCAAGCAGCGCGGTGGGAGAGGTGGGGAAGAGGAGGACGGTGGGGAAGAGAGACCTCGGGTTGGGAGCCATCCGCTTTTATCCCCCTTAGCCGTCCGTCAGACCGGGGAGGAGGGTTGTTGGCGCGGCGCGCGCATCCCTTCCCCTGGCGCGGCGTTGGACGGCGTGTGCAAGAGCGTGCTAACTCCTAACTATACCGGTTCCATGCAAGGACCGGTTAAGACCTGGTTGGTTTGGGGTATAACAACCCCCTTTTTTCTATAGCGTCTGTACATTGTATTAATCTGGCAAGGTAAGGTTTGAAATGCGTAGTGATTTTGAATATGTTAAGATCCTTGAGCAGGCCTATTATTTCCTTAATGTCGGAGATAGTTTACGTTTTCTCTAGTTGAGGTGGTTGCGCGCGGTCCCGCTGTCCTTGAACTGCAGACGCGTACCTTTGGTAGATACGGGCCACCGTATGGCTGTTGCCCGACTAAGAATATCCCAATTGACAGAATCGTCAATCTAGGTCATCCTAGAAAGGGCTGATTTTGCTTTGTGAGTCACAGGCAGCAGTCGCTAGCCCTTATCCTCATGGTATGATGGTGAAACAATGAATGGGTGAAACCTTTGAATAATGCTGTAATAAAATACAATAATATAAGTTAATACCCTGTGAGTGTGATAATGGTGATTGTGAATGATGTCGCTTTGACTGGTGTTTGGAAGGATTTTCTTTTCTTGGGATAAGGTAGGTGGGTGTAGTAGGAATGATTGTTTGTGGGTGATGGCGTAACGTGAGTCCGGGAGTTGGCTTGGTAGGATTGACTTGTTGGGAATTGGTTCGGCAGTGATGGTTACATTTCCATTCCTCATCTGGGGCCGACAACGGCGCCAGGATTATCCTCTGACTCGTAAAAAACCAAGTCGGTTATCCCAGTGGCGTCCGGCCGTGACTAAGGTAGTAATGGCATGAAATGTGCTATTGCGTGTGCGTCAGGTGATAGGTTTTCGGGTTTGGTAGGATTTAGGATATTGGAAGGTTGGGATTAAGAAGGCAGTCCTGGTCCACCTTGCTTCTCGACATAGTGACTTTTTTTTAATAAGTTTATGGTGTTATCAAATGATTTTTTTTCTTTAGAAAGGAATTCCTTTCTAGGGTTTTTTGTTTATATATTTTTAATAAATTTTTTGTTTTTTAATGTTTTGTCACTGTTGTTTGTCATGTGATATCAAAAATTGTTCATTATCTGTGTTTTTCTTCCTTGAAACAAACGGGGCTTCTTTTTTCCTCAAGTAAAGAAAATCTACAAAGTCTTCAAGACGCATCCTTCTCACAACAAAGGGGCTCTTTTTAGAGCATGAAGCAATAAAATGGGCCCAGTCATTTGTGGTAAAAAATAATGGGTTTTTTATTTGCTTTTTTGCTCTTTCAATCACACTATGCTTGCCGTCAACTTCCATGTGAATATGTCCAGCAAGCAGGAACTTATGGTTGACTTCTTTGAGTGTGGAAACCTTTTCCAGCAGCCATAAGTACATAAAAATCATGTTAATATTCCTGTTCTGGCCACTGCTAGTTATCAGTCCAGACTGTTAAGTTTTCAGTAGGTTCCTCAGAATTTTGAAGCTCCTCAGAATTCCAATACTCAACGAGTGTATTTTCAAACGCTGCTCCTCTGTAAACTTCTGATTGCATTTTAGCCGACAAGTAGCATGGCAGGGAAGCTTTATATATTTCTCATTGGTGACAACATTTTTTGTGTTAACATACTCTTTTCCGCTTAGTCTCTCTCTTCTTCTTCCTTATATTATTTTTCCAGTTTTTTTAATTTTTTACCCTTTTCTTGCCTTTTTCGTTATTTTGCGCCTCAATATTTTCATTATCGTCTGAATCGGAGTCACTGTAAGGGACTAAAGGAACTGGATTCAACACCAGCTCTCTCAGAAGCAAGTCAGAAGCTCCTGCAAAAGAATCATTTGAGGAAAGACTCAGTGTCTGATGCTGTCCCGGGAACGAAAGTAGGATCATCTATATCATTGTCTTGAAATAACTCATTCTCAGAACCGAACCACTCTTCACCTCAAAAACGTTTAGGTCTTCGGTGACAACTTCTTCAGTAGAAAGGACTTGATCTTCAGGTCATGAAAATAAAAATAAATTTAGATTAAAAGATTAAACAAGTTAGTTAACTTGTTGATTAACAATAATAAAATAGATTAACAAGTTTGTTTAGTGTTTGTTCTAGTTTGTCACAACCATCACAATGCCATTGTCTGGCAATGAATCAAAAAAGAAAACTTTCATAGTAAACTCGAACATTTACTCACGATTATTTAACTATAAAACTCTAACCTTGTGTAGGCATCAGCGAGATCTGGTTTCAGCTTGTAGTTCAAATAAGTGGTTTCCTACATGTTGTTCAAAATGAACCTCCGCATGTTCTTCAAAGTGGTTCTCCACATGTAGTTAAAGAGGTCTTCATTATGTTGGTCTAAATTATCTCTCGCAGTTAGTTCAAACTCCTCAGACAGAGTGTTGTTCACAAATCAGGATCCAACGCCTGTAAAAAAAAAAGGTAATAATAACACCTTAATGTTGTCAAATGTTGTGTGCAATACCAGAACTTTTAGGCCTATTAATAAATTAAAAGGTTTTGTATGATATTGATCTATATTTGATGTTCAGTAGGAAAGTTCACTAACACAGTGTAGTATTTAGTTTTAGGACTAAATAAAGCAATTTGCTTAGGTACCAGTTAGGTGTAATGAAAGTTACATTTAGGCTTAATTTTATTATTTGGCTGCAGTAAGAAGCCGGGAGTACGTGCCTTAAGTGTCTTGAAAACTACTAAGATGTGTTTGGAGGCTACGATTGATTGGGTTAGGGTTAGGTTAGTAAAGTTTAGCGGTTGAGGCCCAAATTGGAACAGGGGAAAAGAGATTGGCCTTGTCAGTAAAATGTCTGTAGGTTTAAAGCGCTTGGTGCCAAAGAAAGAGTGCCACTCTACTAAAAGAAAATAGAAATTCTTTTGGTTAAGTGTGAACTTCTGAGTTGAGTCAACATTTGCACATAAATAGGCCTACCAAGGTTTTGTGCTTAAAAGAGTAGCAAAGAGAGAAAGAATGTAACAATAATAAAATTTATAATGTGGTTGTGTAGGTCAGTTACTAATAAAGCTTACGTCTCAAACTTTAATTATTAACACTGGTTAATCAATTGCATAAATCTAGTGAAACAGTCATGATAAATGAATACTCACCCTTAGTTCCTTAAGTGATGGAGCTGGACTCGATTCTTTGGAAACACTACTTGACATTGGATCTTCTTGTCATTATTAGTTAAGTTATTATTTTGTAGTAAAGATAAAATTAACCTGCCTCTGCTATTATTACTCATTTTAAATTTCTCTTCAACTTAACTACACTTGCAACATGTTTCTCTCATGACATAACCTCAAAATACAGTTGCACTTTCCTAAACTCGGTTATCAGTAAACGACTGTTGAAATTTCCACGCGTAACTCCCATCCTGCAGGAAAGACCACACTTTTTGCATTTAAATGTAGGCCTATGTTCATAAAATTTATAGTTGGACACAGGTTTGGGTTTAACTTTTTTGGGGGTATTTCAAGTCCCATATTTCATGGAATGATCCTTAACATCTCTTAGTGCGCAAAATATCTATTTATTAGTTCTCGTTGAACACGAAGGCCAATGGCCCTGTCACGAACTCGCTCGACATTTTCTACCTCATTAAGATGAGGAACTTGTTGTTCTGGCATCCCTTCCTCATTTTCTAACAGAGGGACATTATTGCGCAAACACATGTTGTGCAATGCAGCACAGGTATTTATAATTTTGGCTGCTACTGTAGGGTGGTAGTTGAGAGTACGATGCTTCAAAAGGCATCTCCAACGAGCCTTTAGAAGACCAATGGTACTCTCCACTACAGATCTAGCACTGCAGTGATGTTCAGTGTAGTTTGCCTCGGGGGTATTTGGCTCTGCTCCCAGAATTGGAGTCATCAATATGGACTCCAAGGGATAGCCACTATCGCCTGTAACAATTTTCCATGTATTAAATAAGTGCCTAATGATTTAGATATACAAGAAAACAGTGTTAAAGGCAAGGATAAGGAAGGAATACAACCTGGAGAGGGTAGGCCTTGATAGAAGCAAGTCATTTAGTCATGCTCTCTTCATTATTCTTGTTCACACACTAACACCTCACACACAATATTGTGTAATTGTGTGAACAAAATCAATGCAAAGATGACTGAGGCGTGCAGAATCTATGGATAAAATTATGAGAAAGGTTTAGTTGTTTCTAGTAAAGCCTAACCTTCTTTCTAGTTTGACTTCCTTCCCTTGCATTTATATTAAAATCAATTAGAATATAATCTCGTATTAAATAATTTAAAATAGGTTATGCTAATGTCAATTATATTTGAAAGATTTAAGAAACCTATTAGAGAAACCAGCCCTACTAGAAATACTTTCTAATATTGAAGATACTCAAAATTTTTCATGAACATGACATAATGACATAACCAGTTGAGTATAAATTTAGTCAGTAAAAAAAAATACTAAACACTTTAGAAGTGGTGTTAATGTAATTTACATATTGAATTTTGTTTCACTTTAATCAAATATCTTAGCGTAAAGGGAAAATGATCATAATTGCATAGGCACTTCCTAAGCTTTACGAATAAAAACTGTAGCAAATTTTCCCCCCTGCGGAACGGGGTTCAGAATAGTCCCGCAGTAACCCCTGCTTGTCGTAAGAGGCGACTAAAAGGGGAGGCTTCTGTGCAGGACGTACATCGTGCAGGAAAAACCTATCCTAAATCTTTCCTTTCACCTCCTTTTTTCTTCCTTCCTTTCACTCCTTTTTTCTTCCTTCCTTTCACTCCTTTTTTCTTCCTTCGCTTTCTTTTTCCTTACCTTTTTATTCCCTTCCCCTGCCGTTCAGTCCTGCACAGATACTTTTGGCCCTCCCGTTGACGACCCTGGCATCTAACACGGCTTTCCTTGGACGATTATTGGATACCACTGCTTTGAGCTCCTGAGTGAAAGTGCGCCGGTTGTAATATCTTAGTAGAAGGGCCTAGGGATGACAATAACCGGGTACCCTACTTTGAGAAAAGACTGGTTGCGTTCACGAGGGTCCGGACGTAAAATTGGCACTTTCCTACACCCACTTGCTGCGACGACCTCTCTCTCGGCGATGCCCTATGCGAAGGTTGTCATGTCTAGCGTCGTATGGGGCCTCTCGTCGGGACAGTTAACAGGGCCATATGTGGTAGAACCAACTTGGATCACCCTGGGTCTACGATCCGAGTACTGTGTAGGTTGTCCCCTAATATGGCATGGCCGATTACCTTGTCACCGCTGGCACCTTACTGCCAAATTCTGCTGGCACCTCACTGCCCGGCCCCTCACAGGGTCGTAATATTGATAAGAGGCGGAAACGGGTAAGGCCGTCCAGCCCTGTATTGGAAAAAACCCTGGAAGTGGTGAGGCCCCAGCCCCGCTTCCTGTTGATGTCTCGAAATGATGAAACTGAGAACCTTAAACGCGTCAGCCCATTTATCCTCTAAAGAGCGATAAATGGTGCAGCAAAATCGGAGGTTTCGATAAGGAAATTGCGTGAGGGCACTATAATGATTCAGACTGCGACTGACGTCCAGTCCTCCAACATTATTGCTATTACTGAAATACCGTCGATTAATACGACTTCTATACCGGTGAAGGTGGAGCCTTACAGGTTCCTCAGTGTTTGCAAGGGAGTGGTCACTTGTTATGACCTCGACTGCGTGAACATTGAGGAGATCTGTGAGGAGTTTTCCCCTCAGCATGCCACCGAAGTATACCGTATTATGACCAAAAAGAACGGACAAGAAAAAAAGACGGATACGTATATCCTCACATTTGCGACTCCTACCCTTCCAAAGGAGGTCCGAGCAGGTTTCCACGTGCTCAGGGTCCGGCCGTATGTCCCTAACCCTCGGCGCTGTTTTCAGTGCCAGGAGTTTGGGCATACGAAGCTGCGATGCCGTGGCAAGCCAACCTGTGCAGATTGTGGACAAGAGACTCACGACACACCATGTGAGTCTCCGAAGTTCTGCGTAAACTGCAAGGGTCCACACTCTGCCTGGTGTCGGGCCTGTCCGAAATGGAAGGTAGAGAAAAAAGTCTTGGAGATTCAATCCGAAAAGAAGATCTCTTATGTCCAGGCACGCAAGGAATACGTATCTAGTCAGGCTCCGGTATTTCAAACTTCATATAGCCAGATTGTCAGCCAGAACATCAACTGTCCCAACTGCCATTGCGCAGTTAATCTTGCCAAAACGTCTACGCGACCGGTTCCACTAGTATCTGATCAAGACATCCATTGTTTTACTGCGCCAAATACTGTGGCGCCTAAATTTTTAAAAGAGGCGAAACCGCCAAAAAGGTCGTCTCCCCCACCTGTACCACCGAAGAGCCCTCCTCGAGGACCCCCCCCGAGCCCTCCTCGAGGACCCCCCCGAGCCCTCCTCGGGGCCCAAAACTACGTGCGGCCGTTGTCGAGCCGCTCAATCTCGCCTCTGAGACTCCGGAGGTTGGGATAAGTGGTAGAACAGGTGAGGCGGGGCCTACGCTAGCTACGGGCCTGCATGCTACTGGCGTGACGTCACAGAGAGAGGCGGTAGGCTGCCGCTGCGCTCCATTAGTTAGCATGGCGTTCACTCGTAGCGACCAACTAAAACTTTATTTTTACAAGTAATGTTACTACTTAGGAGTTTATCATTGGGATAGCGTTATTCTGCAGCATTCTTAATTGAATATAATAGTGAATTGGTGTAATTTACATATAACCTAGCCTAAGCCATACAATTCAAATACTGTAATAGAACGTCAAAGCAATAGCATTTACAGATATAATTTACTAAAACCATTTTCCAATATCCTGTCGGCTACCTGTTTTTTCTAATTGAGAATCTTTGATTAATTGTTTTCTAGGCTATAGGTTTTATCATTTTTTGACAGTTTCATAGCAACATAGTAATTTTATGTAAGGCAATAAAATATTAAAAACTATTACATGAAGGCTATGGCAACGCATGATATTTTTAATTTTTTGTGGGGCCAAATCAAAGCTTACCGGTAAGGATTTATTTTCACCATGTGCTAAACACATCCAATTAAATTAATTTAAGTTGTCCTACTTTTTAAAAATCATCAGAATACAAACTCACTAAACAAATCTACAAACTTAAATAATAAAAAAATATAGGCTTTTAATTAAACTTACCAAGGGATGACATTAATTGTACAAAAGCTTAGTGCTTCTGTTCTTCTGCCCCTCACCACCAAATAATAAAATAAAAATAAGTTAATCATTTCTCTTCACTCACAGTTAACCACTTTTTTTTATCAAAACACTAGAAAAAGTTTTTTATCCAGACAACTTTTTTACTTTTCGTTTTTCATTTTTTTTTGTCTTAATCTGTCTTTGATAACTTTGGTGTAATTATTAAGAAGGATATTACAAAAAATTGAAACCAGCCTCTTTACAATATAAAAATGAGGTGATTTACATTCAAAACAAGTAGATGCACATAAGTTTGAACTCTCCTTTAGCAAGTCCATTGCTAAATTAAACATGTTTTTTTGAGACTTCTTTTCCAAAAACATTTCTTCGTGCACTGGGCTTGTTAAACGTTTGAATAACTTTAAAACGCTACTTAAAATAGAACAAGTTCGGGCTTCGGTTTTTTAAGACCTCCTCTATCAATAAACTTTAAATATTGGGTGTTTTCTTTCACAGCAACATCTTCTCCTGCAATAACACACTCATACCTCATAACATTCTTACACGATGTACAGTTTTTCAGTTTTTCGATCTTGTGAACAGCGTAGCCTGCGATGTATATCAGAGTCATTAGTTCATTTTGTGAAGTTTCTAAGTTTTTAACTTCATCATATACATTTGGACATTCTGCCAAAACACCACTTTCAGTTAGTTCCTTGTCGTCTCTTTCTTCATCTTCCTCTAAACTTAAATCTTTGATGGAGAACTCTCCCGCTTTGTATGATTGTATTTTTAACAGAGATATGGCTTTTATTTTTATTTCTGATTCCAGAATTTCCGTCACACTTACGTGGTAATTCCCTCCACTCATCTGGCTGTATTGACCAAACCTGGACTCTATGTTATCATTCTGAAATTTTCCTAATAAAACATAATTTAGTATATCTGTGTCTAGGAGATACTTACACATCTCTATAATTGCTAGGGTTGTGTGTGTGAAAGAAAATTCAGTTTCTGCGCTCAGTTTCCCACAAAGACTACCTCGTATCTTCTTTTCTCCGAAAAAATCAAATGAAGACCATTGTTTTAATCAGTCTACTAGACTTTTAAGAAATGTCATTCTTTTGTCAGTGGTCGATGTGACAGGCTTTCTTAGTTCATCTCTTAAAGCAATCCCAGAAAATTTACTTTTAGTATTAACAAGGTTCTACCAAGTTAATATGACTAAAATGAATTCACAAGTACCTGTTATGTCCCCTCCAATGATTTTCAGGGCAGCAATGTTTTTTTCATCAAAAAGCCTGTGACATAAAGTTACGTTTTGCCTTTCTATGTTACTAGGGTACAAAACTTTTCTTGATAAACTTGGAGCCAATTTCACTAGCTGTTCTTATTCTGTCCTATGCAGGGTTTTAAGATGACTTAGGCTGGCACACATTCTGTTTTGCGGGAAATTTATTTTAGATACTTCCGATTCGGACGTTGATATTTGCTTTAGTAGGACCTCGGGTTCAGGAAATATTAAGGTTTGGTTTGTATCTTGTTGGTTCAGCCAATTGTTTCGAATGCATTTAAATATATGCATTGTATCAAATAACAAAAATACCTTGTCTGCTTCGTTGTAAGGGTTTGTGAAAAAAAGTTGCATTTTCCCCCCACACAACAAGTCAAACATTTTTCTGTTCACCCTATTGTTGTCCGATATAATGCTAACCACTCGAAACCTTATTGAAGTTATAAGCTCCAATACATTAAGCATCAGTTTGTGAAGATCTTCGCCATTCATATGAATTTGGGGGAATATGCCAACAACGTCTTTGTAATTGGATGTTATGGAGGAAATCATAAAAGTTTGAACAGTTTCGGCAACCTGAGGGTCTCCTCCTTTTATTACCATGCCTTCAATTTTCCCGCCTTTGTAAGTAACATCGGGTCGTACATAGACCTCATCAACTAAAATATTTACAAATAGTTCACTGCTTTCTAATATATATTTCTTTTTCTTGGGGTAAGAACCTTGTTGTTTACTTATTTCTGATGTTCCATGACCCAACTTCATTTTGAAACTATCTAAATATCTGTGGTGAGGCAGAGTTAGTGTTTCACTGTTTCGTAAAGCTATGTAACCTGCAGGACATGTAAAACAAAATGAACATGCCCATATCAACATTCTTGTTGAATACCGAGGTGATTCTGCTACAATGAGGCCTAGCTGTTCCTCAATGAATTCCAGTTTTGATTTATCCCTGTCGCTAATATTTTCCAAACACTGGCATTTATGTAATATTTCTTGAGACAACATTATGTGAGATTTAAACATTTCTTTTATGTTATATTTCTCTTGAGAAATCAACTTATTTGAAGCCTCCAGTATTAATATTAACTTAGACCACAATCTACACGTGGTACTACTAGTCTAAATACATGTTCAGTTACTTCTACATTCTTGTAATACACTTTAGTTTCCATAACATTATTTATACTTACAGAAATTACAATAGATGGCGATCCTTCTAGAGGAAGGTTTAGTTTGTAAAATATTATTTTATTTTCTTCATTTAAGATTAAATACCCTTGTTCCTTGTTATAGTGTTCTAAAACATTTAATATAAAATCAGCAAAGTTTAGGATATTATCTTTCCCAGCTATTTCAATTTCTTTCTGTTTTTTAAGAATTTTAATTTCTTGTTGTCTTTCTTCGGGCGTCTTTCTTTTTTTTTGGCAAGGTCTTAGACAAATATGAGGGTAAATTATTTAAAATTGTTGAGTATGAACCCATTTTTAATCTAGGTTTGCCTCTTCTACAAGTTAAAATGGTGCCATCGGGCCTTTTTACGGAGTCTTCTCTAATAATATCTGATTCCGTAAAATGATCTACACATACGACTGAGTACGCGGAAGGGATAAAATGGTCTATGTGAATGGACCGAATCCATTTTTGTCTGAGCGTTTCATCACTGGGAAATTTGAATACGGATTTTATATTAGTGGATTCATAGTTGGATTTACATCCAGGTACACAACATTTTAAAGGCATTGAAACTAATGTTGAATAATGTACTTACAGCAGATTACACTCATACAACACTCACTATACAAATGAACTAGTTAAACAACACAACACTAGAGTCACCTCTTAAACAACTCACATAAGCAAATAAACAATAAATCAACCTGTACAGTAGCCAGTGCAGGGGGAACTAACATTGTGACAGATTGGACAGGACCGCCACTCGGCTTGACGTCACACTGGTGTTGGGGGAAAAGCATGCAGGCCCGATAGCTAACGTAGGCCCCGGGTGAGGCCGCAAAGGCGATTCCCACTGGTGCCTTGAGGAAGGACCAGCAAGGGACCGCCGAAAAAATTAATCTATATAAAGCCCCGAAGGCCTTAAAAAAGTCTTCCCGCAAGGAACAGCCGACCCTGTCTCTCCAAAAAAAATTAAAACCTCTCCTGAAGCGGGAGGTCCAGGAGAGACTGGGAAAAGCAAGCGGGCCTCAATCAATTTTTATTTTTAAAAGATAACGTTATGGATTGCGAGGATAATTAAACTTTATATTAATAAAAAATGTCGCTACTACAATGTAACTGTAGGGGTTTCTTTGCTCGTGTAGAGGAAATTAAACTACTAATTTCTTCCCTGCATCCTCCCATCTTGTGTTTGCAGGAGACCCACTTCCGCCCAACTGACAACCCGAGGCTTCGTGGGTACGATGTATATCGTACTGACAAGCCATTCTTTGATCGGGCTAGCGGAGGTGTGGCTATATTCGCACGAAGCAATATATATCATAAACATATTAATATCGTTTCTGATCTCCAAGTGATCGCTGTCCGAATCTCCCTTGTTATGGAAGTGACAATATGCTGCATCTACCTCCCACCAGGTGAGCGCGTTTCCAAGAGGAATCTAGAGGCCCTCTTTATACAACTTCCCGCCCCCTATACCATCTTGGGGGATTTTAACGCTCATAACCTGGTGTGGGGGTCTAATTTTACAGACGCACGTGGGAGGATGGTAGAGGATATTCTTGTCTCGGGAAACCTGGTGTTAATGAACACTGGGACCCAGACACACTTCTCCACCTTCAATGGTGTATCCTCTGCCATCGACCTAACTCTATGTAGCACCGGAATCGCTGTCAACTTCCTTTGGGAGGTTCATTCGGATCTATGTGGCAGCGATCACTTTCCCATTCTGCTTTCACCCCTTCAAAATCCTCCCGGGTTAGGGACATACGGCCGGACCTTGAGCACGTGGAAACATGCTCGGACTTCCTTTGGAAGGGTAGGTTTCGCAAAAGCAAGGATATAGGTGTCAGTTTTTTCCTCTTGTCCATTCTTTTTTGTAACAATGCGATTCACTTCGGTGACGTTCTGAGGGGAAAGTTCCTCACAGATATCCTCAATGCTCACGCAGTCGAGGTCATAGCAAGTGACCACTCCCTTGCAAACATTGAGGAACCTGTGAGGCTCCACCTTCACCGGTATATGAGACGTATTGCTCAACGGCATTTCCGATATTGCCATTACTTTTGAGGACTGAATGTCTGTCATTGTCTGTATCATGATCGTACCATCACGCAGTTTTCTTATTGATACGTCAGACTGTGCTGCGCCATTTATCACTCTTTCGAGGATAAATGGGCTTATTCGCTTTAGACTTTCGTTTTCCTCTACTCGAGACATTACCAGGAAGCGGGGCTGGGGCCTCACCACTTCCTGGACTTTTTCCATTAAAGGGCTGGACGGCCTTACCCGTTTCCGCCTCTTGTCATTAATACGGCCCTGTGAGGGGCCGGGCAGTGAGTTGCCAGCGGGGTTTGGCAGTACGGTGCTAGCGGACAGTAAGGTGTCAGCGGCGACAATGGAGGTGGCCATGCCTTTTTTTGGGGACAACCTGTACAATACTCGGATCGAAGACCCAGGGTGATCCTAGTTGGTTCTACCACATGAGGCCCTGTTAACCCTCCTGGCGGGAAACCCCACACGACGCTAGACATGACAACCTTCGCATGGGGCAAAGCCAGGAGAGAGGTCATAGCAGCAAGTGGGTGTAGGAAAGTGCCAATTTTACGTCCGGACCCTCATGAACGCAACCGGTCTTTTCTCAAGGTAAGGTACCCGGTTATTGTCATCCCTAAGGCCCTTCTACCAAGATATTACAACCGGCGCACTTTCACTCAGGAGCTCAAAGCAGTGGTATTCAATAATCGTCCAAGGAAAGCCGTGTTCGCTGCCTAGGTCGTCAACGGAGGGGCGAGAAGTCTCTGTGCAGGACCGAACGGCGGGGGAAGGGAAGAAAGAGGTAAGGGGAAAGAAACGAAGGGAGAAGAATGAAAACAGGAGTGAAAGGGATGAATGAAAAAAGGAGTTAAAGGGAAGGAAGAAAAAAGGAGGTAAAAGGAAAGATTTAGGATAGGTTTTTCCCGCACGAGGTACGTCCTGCACAGAAGCCTCTTCTTTTAGTCGCCTCTTACGACAAGCAGGGGTTACTGCGGGACTATTCTAAACCCCGTCCCGCAGGGGGGAGCAAAAGAAATAGAAACTAATGTGGATCTAGCCATATCAATCATAAAAGCAGCTTGTATTTTGCATAATTTTGTAAGAACACTTGATGGCAACAGAGACCCACATTTTCAAGAATTCTCAACTATTGAAGAAGTAAGTGACTAACAAAAAGATGGTAATCAGTGTATACGCAGAAATAACAACAGTTCTACAGTACAAGCAAAAAATATTCGCACAGCCTTTACTAATTATTTCAGAGACAGCCCAATAATTAATAATATAAATTAACTAGGACTAATATATTAATATACTTAAGTATAATATAAGATAATAATATACAGATACCTATTACTTTAAATATAGCCAAAATCTTTTATTTTGTGTTGTCATGTGATCCATCGAGCTATAATAAAATGTAGCTAGCTACTTTAGGTAATTCTAATTTAATAAATAAAATAAAAATAAATACTTAAATAAAATGCGTGGTCCCGATAGTCCGATTATTATTAATTTTAATACATTAGTAGTTTAAAATACCCTTTTAGTACAAATAAAAACATCAATTACATATAAATAATTTACAGTTATACTAGAATATTTTGTAAATTTAAGAATACTATAATTATAAAAAGAGTTACTTAAAATTAGATAAATATTTACTTCAGATTGGCAAAAATATTTAAGTAGTTCTGTTCTAAAGATAAAAGCAATACTTACAAATACAATTCATCTTTTGGGCCACCTCATCCCACAGTTTGTCAGCACTCCTCTGTTGTGGTGTTGAGGATTGGTCATCTGCCAAAGAGGAATTCTGCTGTGAACTTCAGAAATCAGTGTTTCGCAATCCATTTCCCTAAAATCACTTTACTATATTAAATAAAACTCGTGCAATCCTCCCCAACCAATCTCAAAACACAAAGTGAATTGTCCGCTCAGCAACCAGCTCCGCTATACGCGCCTATCCCCTCTCTGCACCGCTGTCAGCTCCGCTCTCTCTGTGGCCGTCGCCATTGCTCTTTGTGTGTTTAATTGTAAGATCTGCTCTGCTCTCCGCTACCAGTGTCGTGTGTGTCCGTGGCCTAAGGCTTCCTAGAAGAGCTCCCTAGATTTTTAGGAACAAAGATATTTATTATATGAAACCAGTGATCACATACTTCAATAACTTCAGCCAATGTTTCCGCATCTGGTTTACATTTCATCTAATTAAATCTAAACCCTGACGTCGTTCTGTGTGGTAGAAGTTGTTTCGCTTTCCTTACATTCTGCCCCTTAGTTTTTTCAACATTTAGATGACTCTCATCGATTTTTAAACTTTTCAAATTTTATTTGTCTCAACTTGGATCAGTTCAAATAAAGGACTTTTATTACATATTCTTCCATCACCTAAACGAAAGCCAGTGTCTAAAAGCCAATTTCCTATTAGCTTAAGGACATGTGGTGCATCAGCAAAGCAATAAATATTCTCTTCTTGTGAGGCTGGATGAGAAAAGAACATTTTATCAATGGAGATTCCCAGTTCATTCCATAAACCAATATTTCTTCTTCCTAAGTCACTCACACAGGCTTTTACGGTGTATCCAATTTCATACAATTTAACTGTAAGGGAATCAAGAATATTCTTCGTCATTTTTCTGTCAAAATCTATGTAAATAGGCTGCTTCCATTTTGAAAATAAGCCACGAGCCATGACCACTTGTATTTGTGAAAAAGGTCCAACAATGTCATTATATTTCACGTCATATTCAAGAGTTTCCTTCACTTCAACTTCGTCACATTGTAAGACGACGAGTCGCTCAGTGTCATTCAACGAAGACCGTGCAACCTCCATAAACTAGAAAACATTTTCAAGAGCGCCTTGACTCATATCAAATGTAGAGGCCCACTTCTGCAAAGTTGAAAGACCAGGTAAAGGTATTTTCAATTTGTTTTTTTAAGAAGAGGTAACAACGCTTACTGAAATATCTTAAAGTAAATGCTATAGATATTTCTTCATTTGTCCATTTTACTTTCTTCTTCAGTCCAAGAATTATGTCAATTTGATTCCGAGTAAAGATATTTTTTAATATATTTCTAGCATAGGCTTTTGAAGAAACAAGGGTTTTCTTTTAATATTTCAAATTGAGATTTTTTTTCTTGAGTTTTTTCATAACATTTAGATTTAAAGTGGACTTTTCCCGCAATAACTTCAAATTTTCTTTTAATTCTTCATTTTCTTTCTTTAAGGTGTTTAACATGTTTAATTGAGCACAAGAGGACGAATGTATATAGTGAGCACAAGGGCACGATTGCTCACTAATCGTTTTCTGGTTTGAACTTTCATGAATAAGTTCTTCAGTCAGTTTCTTGTTTTCTCTGGTTTTAACTCTGTTTTCACGTTGCAGAACATTTTCCTCTTTCTCGGGACTTCTGTCTCTACCTAACTTCAATGATGGTATGGCGGTAGGTTTCAGCTTACTTTGAGGTGTGATATTCATTAATTCTGCTTTTAAATCTTTCATAACCAGAATCTTTGAAGTGTTTAGAACATACGAAAGAAGTACTTGGATTCCATTTACCATCTCGCCGAAATTTTTGCACCCACTCTCGACGCAGTGAACAATCTTTCGGAAAACGATGATATTGTATGTGTCTAGTCTCCGGAAGTGATTTCGTTTTCACCAAACTATTTGTACATACAGCTACTGTACAATGGGTCCCTGGCATTTTAGATCCTAAAATAAACTTTAAATATAAACTACATAGTTTATAAACGCACACGGAAAATAATTAATTACAGTAATTATGTAGGATGGAGCATGAGAAGGTACCTATTTTAGAAATAAAATAACTTAGATAAACTCAAAATATTTATTCACTAACCTTATTAAAAAGATCTCGATCTTGGATCGTAAAAATGAATATTGTTTTTTAAACAATGTCTTGGAGGTGTCTACAGTTTTTTCTATACATTGTTGTAGTCGTTGAACAATGCTGTTCGTTACTTTTTGGAACATTTCTGGTGTGAAACCTCCCATTTCCCCTTTATTTCTAACCTCAAATTTTCCAGTCATTGTGATGCACCATGAGTACTCGCTTTCTTTAAGTTAGCCCCACAATAAAAAGTCAAAGGAATATCGCAGGCCATTGCACATTACCAACCCGAGATATCAAGCGACCCACAATCATTTCACGCAGAGCTGCTATGCAGTATATACCGTGGCACCATCTTATTGAAGCCTCATATTGTTCAAGTTGAGGCTGAAAGAAAGTTTGGTTTCACACCAGAAATGTCAAAAAAGTAATGAACAGTTTTGTTCCACGACTACAACAGTGTATAGAAAAAAATAATAGATTTAAAACAAATTGAATATTCATTTTCATAATTCAAGACCGAGATATTTTTAATATGGTTAGTAAATAAATGGTTTGAGTTTTCAAAAGAAAGTTATTTTATTAATAAACCAGGTACTTTACCACGCCCCACCATAGAGAGCTCGTAATATTTATAGATTTCATTAAAACCATTTGAAAAATAATAATAACTCACTCCGGCACACTTTTGTTTATATATAAAAATACACACGTACACACACATTAAGTACATATAAGTACAAGACTCAAATGAGAATTAATAACCAAACATTAGCTATAGAATATTTACGAAAATTACTGTGAGTTACAAGACTATTTTACGAAAACACCGAAACTCACGCATATAAAATCGCAGTACAATACACAATAAATAGCCTACTATGCGGACTGTAGCAGCAAACAGGCTACGAGTGACGTAGTGCGCAAATCGATGCGCGAGCGAACGAGGCAACCTTGGATCCTGACGGGTCGCAAGGCCGGTATGGCCACGGACCGTTAAATGCACTTTGTGGTTCGAACGGCTGAATAAGCGTCTGTTCACCACACAAGAGGGGCCCCACGTTGGACGATCACCGGGCATGGAGAGGCTAGCCCTTCGTCGGCTGCAACAATATCGTGGGCATACAAGGAAAATCCACAAGTTCATAAAACCTAATTTTTCAGGAGCTCAATTTGAATTTTTATACAAAGATGTAAAATCACATAATTATTATTTATATTTAAGAATTAATTTTCACTTTTATTTCAAACATTCACAATGAGAATACAATGTTTTAAAAGAATCAAAATTCACAAAATATTTTTTTTAATTATAAAATTTACAATTATTGCTAAAGTTGGACTTAATGTGTTTTTGCTGTCGGTTTTCACTTTAAAAATGGACTTTATCTTCAACACCTGGTTCAGGAACTAATGTCAGTACCTTAGCTGATGTTGGTAGTTTCTGGTACCTCGAGTGAAATTCCTCAGGTACAGCCTTTTTGGGGCACAAATTTAGCAGATCTTTCTTTTTTTGCACACTTATCGGAAGCAATGATAAATACATTTGTTGCAGTTTATCTGGTAATGCTGGTGGTCTTCTTCCTTTTCCACTGACATTTATAGCTTTGTATTCTGAAGAATGCTCATATTTGTATTCAATGATTCCTGGCTTTTCCTTACAAAATCGAAAGCTTTTAACTAATAACCAGTTCACCAGATTTCCAGTTGTATCTTTACTTCGAGTTTTTATTAGCAAATCTGAAAGTTGCTTCAAGTTAAAGAAGTACTTCATCTCTTTCACATGGTATGGTTAGCTATTTTTGTTATGTAATCTTTTAGATCGTGCTAATCTAAAAATGGTTAACCAATCTTGCATAGTGTAAACCGGGACATACTTGCAGATTCTATGGCACGATGCATAAAATCAGCTTCCATGTAGCTTTGCCCACTCTAAAAATTTGTGTTCAATAACACATAAATTAGTTTGTTAGACCGGATAGAGCAACAGGGCAGCCACCTGTTTGTTTCTGTTCTGTCCTCCACAGTTATTAGAAAATAGTGATATGTCTGTGATATGAGAAGGTAGTTAGTTTCCTGTCCAGTCTCTTTTATTCATGTGGGTGTATTTTTTGCTACTTTGGGATTCAAATGTGGTGCTATTTGGGTGATTAGTTGTTTCTGGGGTTGTGTTATTTGCACAATTATTTGAAGGTTCATCTGTTATTTAATCATCTCCAACTGTTTGCTCCTTATGTTCTATTTCCTGTAACACAAGATTGTATTTTTGTTTTAGGTACTGAGGACAGAAAGAGAATGGAATAGAATAGCAAAAGGTTTACATATAAAATGGAAATATCCGCACTGTATCGGAGCTTTGGACGGCCAACATATTGTAATTCATAGTCTCTCTATTTTAACTATAAAGGAACATTTAGCATTGTGCTTTGGCATTAGTTGACCGTGATTACTGTTTCACTGAGATAGATGTTGGAAGTTATGGGAGTCAATCAGATGTGGCCATTTTTTATCACTCTAATTTAAAAACTGCGTTGGAATCAAATATGCTGAATGTACCACCTGAGTGCGTTATAGTAAGAGATGAAGCATTCCCGTTAAAAACATACCTCTTGACACCGTATGATAGATGTCACCATATGGACCATACAGAAAAGATATACAATTATAGGCACTGTCGTTCTAGGCGCATTGTTGAAAATGCATTTGGGATTCTTGCAAATCGATTTCGCGTATTTAGGAAGCCAGTATGTTTGGTGGAAGAAACTGCAGTTGAAATTTAAAAAACTGCAGTGTACTACATAGTGAGGATCATGAAAATGGGAAAGTAATACCGGGAAATTGGCGCTATGAGTCCTATTTAATGGATTATTAAATTTAGCGTCAACAAGAAATCGCCACTATGGGAACGAAGCTCGTGAAAGAAGGCAAAGATTTTCACAATATTTTGCACCAACCTGGATGGTTATATTTATTTTTGATTGATGGCCTCTGGTATAATTAACTTAAACCTTAACAGTCCCGTGGTGCACAAACACATATATAGTCTGTTCATCGTAGGAATTGTTTTCTGAAAGGCCTTTTTCCCTACCAGAAAGCTATTATATAGTAGGATTTTGGTAGGAAAAAAGACCTTTCAGAGAGTAATTCCTACCGTTAATGCAGTATACATGAATTAAATGAAAGAAAGAGGAGATTAAAAGTAATGCAATTTAATAAATCAAAAGACATGGACAATATTTAGCACATAATCTCATTAAGAATAGTCTATAAAACCTAAATATAGTATGAGGTAGTATTGCCTAAGCCACAGCCAACAAGGGGCGTGAAGCGCCGGAAGAATGAACTCAGACAATTGAGTTATGTCACTGGTAGTTCTACCAACAAGGCATTTTGGCTGTGCAAGTACAGTTATTACTTACATAGGGTAAGTTCAAGTCCAGTTACATCACCTAATGGGCGATCGACATCATTATACACAAACAAGTAATTAAAGACAACTTCAGCCGCGCCTGAGGGGCAGAAGTTGTAGAAGAGTTGCATACTCCAAAGGGGAGCAACGCAAACTAAGATTAACCACGGGCCAATCTTGAGAAGCAAGAACGGCCCACAGGTTAACTACCTAACACAAGTGTTAGGGATTTATCAATGAACCTAACTAGGTATGGATCCTGGGCCTCCATATAATTTGAACTATCTCTTTCCCGGGCAAGCTACCTCTCAGTTACATGAGTGGACACATAGTGTGTGCAGCTAGATTCACCATACAGTCGAGTGGCTGGCCCTAGCGGCTCAGTCACGGGAACGCGAGAAGCGCGGTACAAAACAAGTGTTGTTTACAACCTGTTCTAATGAAAAAGGAGACATAACTCCATACACAACTAACCTAACAAAAATACACTAATAATGTCAAAAGACAGACAAGGGTTATTCCCTATTCCTAACTAAAAACTATCCTATAAATCCTGCCATGTAGTCGGCTAATCCTAATCTTCAACATCTAACTGAAAGTATACATCATGTCATGAAGTTGGCAAATACAGCGGCTTCCTCCTGCCCAGTGGATCCATTTCCCTGAACTGCATGCCCACGTTGATATGATAGTTTACTCGACGTGATGAGAGTACGTTGTATGCTAAGGACGCTGGTTCTGTCCCATCGTGTTCTGTGTCTTCTTCGAAGCGGCCCGGCGAATATATAGTATCAGGACTTCACGTGATGGAGTGGTCAGAATGAAGTAGAGGGGGAAGCTTCCCTCAGGTTCCAGAACATCGACTCGCGTCGGCCAACAGCATTCATGGAGCTTTCAGTTGGCTCGTACTCGTTGTCGAACGCGGAGTTCTCCCCTGAGGCCGCGGTCTGTCACTTCTCTCGGAGTTGTTCATTCCAGTGGGGCATCGAGCTTGCAGGCAGAGTCGGTGAAGTAGGTATGTAAATAAACAGACATATGTTATGGGCGTAGCATTTAACACAAGATTGTAATTTGTTAACTCAACGACTTGCTTGTACCAACAAACATTCGTATTTTAGATTTGAATGGGGTTAAGCCAGATTAGCCCGTTACAATTTTGTTGCGGAAGGAGCAGTATGGTGCCAAGAAAAAATGATTTTGTAATTATTGTGGGATAGGGTGGGGAATTATGAAGTAGTTGTTTTAAAATTTGTGGTCCAGGGTGCTATAACAAATTTTATAACAGCTATAACTAGACTTTGTACCTTATTAGTTATTTAATATGTCACCTTTATGACATAAATACTTAATCTATACAAAATGTGATATATTTTAAAAATGTATAAAGACATTTGGAAGTACTTGTCTGCTTAGTACCTAAACTCAAGTAACAATAATTGGGTAGATGGGTGTGAAAATAACATCAAAAAACATTTTCCCTTGGTTTAGTTGGTTAAATTCAGGTTTTCTAACCACAATACATATGCAATGAGGAAAACAAGATTTAAAAAATAGGATAAATAAAAGATTTTGCTAACAAAACAATTAGCAATATTTTAGAGGGTTTACAATTTCAATTTATCGCATAAAAGTTTTAAAAAAAGTTGAAAATGTTACCAACCTGTTTCCCTTCCACCCAATTACCCCACTTTACCCTACTTCTTCTTTGGTGTAATTGATAAAATGTTAAACATAAATCAATTTACATACATCTATTCATATTTTTCTTTTACTTACCAAGTTTGATCCAGAAAATATTTCTGTAGTTGCTCTAAAAATTCTATCCGCAGTTTCGAACCAGAGAAGCTTTGGTACTTAAACATTATTTGCTTCTGCTCAATTTTTTATTTTACTTTCTCTCTATTTTACAGGTAGAGAAAGTATGGTGATCGTCAAAAAAATCGAACTCGAGATTTTGATGAATTTTGACGTTTCATGACTCCCTGAATCCGAAAAAGTGTTTTTTGAATTTCCGTCTGTCTGTCTGTACCTCCAACTAGAGCCTAAACTATTTTACCGATTGAGCTGAAACTTGATATCTAGGGTTTTCATAAGGTTGCCCCGAGGGGTTTTTGGAATTGGATATCTACCCCTAAAATTAAGGGTAGTTTACTGAAGGGAAAAAAGAGAAAAAGTCGATTTTCTAAAAATCGGCTCTAACGATTTTGATTAAATTTCATTTATGAACGTTAATAAATATTCCAAACAAAATGGCTACTCTCAATATTTTGGCAAAATGGCTTTAAGGGCTCCGGTCTGATGCGTAAATTAACATTTTTTATAATAGCTCCGAAACTATTTGAGATATGAAATTACTTAGCATTACAAATATGTATATATATTTATAATACAAATATTTTATTCGAAACATATTTTTATAAAATCAATAATTTTCAATATATACGCAATTATATAAATATTTTTAACTTTTTGGATATTAAAGCTTTAGTATTGCGATCGTAAAAAAACTAACCTGAAATGTTGATGGATTTCGACGTCTCATGACCCCCTGAATCCTAAAAAATAGTCTTTGCAATGCCGTCTGTCTGTGTGTCTATTAAAACTTAAAATTAAGGGTAGTTTACTGAAGGGCAAAAAGAGAAAAAGTCGATTTTCTCAAAATCGGCTCTAACAATTTTGATTAAATTTCATTTATAAACATTAATAAATATTCCAAACAAAATGGCTACCCTCAATATTTCGGCAAAATCGCTTTAAGGGCTCCGGTCTGATGCGTAAATTAACATTTTTTATAATAGCTCCGAAACTATTTGAGATATGAAATTACTTAGCATTACAAATATGTATATATATTTATAATACAAATATTTTATCCGAAACATATTTTTATAAAATCAATAACTTTCAATCTATACGCAATTATATGAATTTTTTTTTAACTTTTTGGGCATTAAAGTTTAAGTATTGCGACCGTTAAAAAAAACTAACCTAAAATGTTGATGGATGTCGACGTCTCATGACCCCCCGAACCCTAAAAAATAGTCTTTGCAATGCCGTCTGTCTCTGTGTCTATAAAAACTTAAAATTAAGGGTAGTTTACTGAAGGGCGAAAAGAGAAAAAATTGGTTTTCTCAAAATCTGCTCAAACGATTTTGATTAAAATTCGTATCTAGGCGTTGATTAAGATTATAAATAAACTGGCTATTTTCATTTTCCTATGAAAATGATTTTTAGGGTACTTTACAGAAGCGTTAATTTCCGTATCTCCACAACTATTTGAGAAACTAAACAACTTATCATTGCAAAATTGTAGGACTATTAGAAATAAAAAACTTTTATTTGACATATATTTTTATAAAAGCAACAGTTTCTGAGATATTTGCAAATATATTATTACAATATTGTGAGCTTTAGTTGTAAACATATACTAAAGTCTTAACGCAATAATTCTCCAATGCCATAGAGTAATTAAATATAAGTATCTAAAAAAAGTATGTTATTTTTCCTTAAAGCTCTTAGGAGAAATGTTTGCACAGCAATGATCTCTATCCATTTTAGACTCAATAGTCAATATTTACATTTTTTATTGGTCAAAATGTATAAATGAATAATTAAATATCAATGCGATGACTTAAAGATCTGCAACACCTTATAAAATGTTAAAATTTTAACCAGAAATTGAAATTTTAATACGAAGTGTTGACCCTTGTGGAAGACATTAAACTGTTTGAAATGTTCTTAGGTGGACAAAGATGCGCCTCTTTTCTCATTGATTCTATATTATTGTATATTATTTTATGCGTGTTCTTATGTGGAGTGGTGATGATACAATGTACATTATTCCGTTCAGAAATCTTACGAGTTTATAGAAAAAGAGAGAAAGTCTGTGCGGTGCGCCGTACCATTTATTTTTGAAGGTTTAATTTTTCCTTACTTCCGTGTTGTATGTGCCGCGGATACTCCTGATCTTTTTTCTGAGTGTTTTTACATCACCAATCCCAGATTTTTTTCTAGAAGAATGTCTTCAGCTCTATTTCTTTCTTGCCTATCTTTAAACTTTTTCTCAACTTTATTCCACAGAAAAGGATGTTTTTCCTATTCACATAAAAACTGAATGATTTCAGAATAAGATGAATCTTTCATGTTGATCTTAATAACACAACTACTGGCATAACCTAACAAGTCTAAACTGTTACGGCATTTTGGATACTAGTTTTCACAAGGTTCCTTGACATTACGTGGCACTGCTTGGAAAAATTAAAACAGTTTGATTCGTGACATTTGTTGTCACGACAGTAACTTTATTGTCATGATAATACGGCTTTTAGTTTTCACGAAGACAAATGTCATGGCATTAATTACCATGACAGTAAAAGTCATGACTTAATGTAACATAAAAACGTACCTTAACAATCAGACCACATAAAGTGAAGGTGAGTTGCCTCTACCCATTCCACCAGATAATCCATTTGTCCGTGTTATTAACACTGGTCCTCCAGAGGTTTTAGTCATCATTAATTGTGAATTACGCTACATGAGCACTAAACTGGGTGAGCTGCTTTTGATTCCATATAAGCCTACATATTTATTTTAGCTTTGTTCTAACTCATTGAAAGTTAATAAAGTTGTATTTTAGTTTGAACTAATAAATAACCCACTTCTGTACTATTTAAGTCAATTAAAGTTGTTATTATAAAACACAATTTAATAATTTGATATAATCCCATGACATACTTTATATTTTATCCACACAGAATAAATTAGTACCGTCAAATGGTGCTACTTTGCTACAGAAAACACCATATTTGTCAAATATTTTCTAAACTAAGCTGTGTACAATCATGGATGTATTTTTAAAACCATGGGACAGGTTTGTACTATCAAAATATTAACAATTAAACAAATTGGCATTTCAATTTTTAACTGATAAACATTTTTGAATGGCTGTTCATGTGGAGCTACTTTGAACACATATTTAAAAGCTTTGTGACAGGCGCATTATTGCAGTTAGGACATTGGATTTGATAGGATTTGATAAAGAGCTGAAAAGAGGGGGGGGGGGGGGGGTTCTGAACATTTTGGTATAATATATTATAGAATTTGGTTAACAATGAAATGAGCAGGATAAAAAAAAAAAGGAGCTACTTACCTTATTTTCCACAAAGGTTTGTATCAAACATAATTTAGTATTCTTTTTACTTTTTAAACATTATGAACGATTTAATGTATTTACAAATACTTTTATTTTCAAATAAAAAATCACTTTTTCGGCAGTTTTTTGCACTTTTTAAAATTATACTATTTACACGGTATATACAAGTTCTAATTTCACTGTCAATACTTAATGCAAGCTCAAACTAACAAATGCAATGCTGTTAAACTTCATAATGCCTCTATTGTTTGTTGTGGGCTCTGGCAGTACTTGAATGATATCTTCTTCTGCTATATCATCACAATCTTCAACATCTGGCCATGTAAAACCACCGAGGGTATGTTTGGTAAATTTAACTCTGAACCCAGTTGGAATTTGTTATATCACCTGTCCAACAAAATATTTCTTACTCTTCTTCAATAAATACTGAACAATTACCCAAGAAGTTACTTTTACATCAGGTCCTGGATCAGATGACACAATAGAAACACCCTAAATGATTCTACATCGGACGGCATATCGGAGTCTTCAGCGCTAGATGGATTATCACTAGGGACACCGATATTTCGCGAGTTGTGTTTTTACGAACTTTTACTTAGCACATTAAAATTGCCATAGAAACATAATTAAACATCATTGTGGCATTTTTGAGTGAAAATATTCAATCGAAATAAAACGAAATTAAATCTATTCGTGAAATTGACGATTTGTTCATATAAACGTGAATTATGGTGGGGGTTTTTTCTATCCAAACGCGAATAAATTATAAAACATTGCTGACATCGGAAGCCATTCTAAGACTTGAACAAAACATAAAAATAGTACCAACTGAACCAATATAATTTTCTTTCAAAAGAAAATTTATTTCCCTCAACAAAAGACTTGCTTTAAAAAGTGTTAAAACTGGTTACTACAACGGCCATATTGGGCACCCAAGGCAAGTATTTAAAGAATTACAAGCACAAAACATCGCCATGTCTAAGCTAGAGTGAGATCTCTCTACACTCATATCTTTGGCTTCTTAATGACGTCACTACCATCAAGATCGTTAGATATTAACGTTGCTTTAGTAAGATTATTTTGTTTTTAACCTCTCCTCTATTTATTTAATATTTAAATTTGCCTTAAGTTTTGGCCTAAGTATTTTTGAAAGAGAGCGTGTGTTTGGAAAAGAAGTATTTTATATATTTAATAAAGTTAAAAAAAAAGGATGTGCAAATTGTGCAACACAAGCGTTGACTGGTTCAGAAAATACACGTGTTTGAAGCACATTAATAGTGCTTTGCATAAACGGAAAAAAAAAAAATGTTTCTGTATCATCAAAACAAGCAACCCTTGAAAATTCTCTAATAAAGTCTAAACACTCAAAAGAAGACCGCAAAGAATTCATTATGGATACCACGAAAACATTTATGGAAGCCAATATTCCCATTGAAAAACTAGATCATCCTTCTATGCGATGTTGGGTGGATAAATATGTGAAAAGTAACAATTTTGAAGATTTTTTAAAATTTCCTTTATTATTTAAAAATCAGAAGCAAATAAGGGTCTATTATTTTCCTAATGACAAAAGAGTGTTTTTTTAACCACTTTTGATTATTTACTAATTTATCAAAAAAATAGATGAGATAGAAATGTTTGATTTGGGCTATTTTTAAGATGTTTATCTTTAAGTATAAATAGTGAAATAGCCTAGTAAATTAGTGTATACACACTTTGTCAACCAACATAGCCTAATATTAGTTCGTTCTATCAAAAATTAGTATGCCTACAATTCGGTTTTAGGTGGAGACCTCCCTAAAGGCCCGTTGACACGATGTTAGTTGGCTAATGCAAGTCCACTAATTTGGCTGCGCGCGCACAACTTGCAGCGTGTAAACAGACAAGCAAGCTAATAACATGCAAGTCCACTTGCAACTGAAAAAGTTAGTCACCTTCCAACTTTACTAATGCAAGTAGACAATTCAAAATGGCGGCAACTAAAATATTGATGTGCGGGAAACACTTATTTGTGGAATGTTATAAAAATAATGAGTTTTTGGGGAATTTTAAGCACCGGATTTATAAAGAAAAGAATACCAATGATATTGCACTAGAGGATATTGTAAAGTGATATCAGGCGTACATATTCTTAAGAAGTGTCCAAAATAAAATGTTCGGTAAATATTGCAAATGTGCCTTGTGAGAGATATAATTTAATATCGGTTAACAAATGCTATAAATAATTTTATCAAACCATTATTTCCTACCAATCAACGTGGCATGTGTAATTTTTTTTTACATACAATCACAAAATATGATAAAACATTGTAGTACCGTGATTAGTTCCGGCAACATAATATTCGTGTTATCGACAAGTAAGGTATGAATGGCCGCCTGTTTTCACGCGAAATCACCAATCTTTCCAATCTCCGTATTTGAAACCTTCAAACAGTCTATATATTTAACTCTTCATAAATACGAAAAATAGTTAGGTTCAAAAAATCTATATATTTATCTGTTATTATATTACAGAATGTTTGAGAAATGATTGGTATTTATAGCTCCGTGATCGAGCGCCAATTATGGTATTACGGTCTCGCGTTGGGCGCCAATTATGTTGATATGGAATTATTCACCCCACGATTGGGCGTCAATTATTATATTATGGAATTATTGAGATATAATTGGTTATTTATAGCTCCGTGTTCGAGCGCCAATTATTATGTTTCGGGATTATTCACATATAATTGCCGCGCGAATGGGAGCCAATTATGATGACACGGAATGTTTGTGATATAACTGGTATTTATAGCTCCGTGGTCGAGCGCCAATTATTATATTACGGTATTATATTTGTGTAATAAATACAACTGTTGATGTTGCACACAATTTATTTAAATGATTATTTCTTCCTTTACACTTTGTTTGAAATATAAACTATGTATTGTCTGTTTATGTTACTTCTCTCTTTATCTTTCGTCGGTGCACACTTTATATATTCATTCGCGCCGAAGCTTATATGCGACCTATCCCTTGCCCCTTGGACCTCTCGTGACCAGTGTCAGGACCAACCAAACAAGGGCATCCCTGCGACAGGTGTTTTGAAGGCTAGCTGGCTTCCCTTGCTTGTTTGTTAAATATTACGGAGTTAAATTTTGACAATAAAAAATAAGTTTTAATGGTGCAATGCTTCTAGATTATTCCTGAAAAGCGCGTGATTCTCCATGGATGAAGTCTTAAAAGGATAATCTACATACGATACTTTAAAGAAAATTTCCTTCATCCATGACTTTTTAAATATATGTGAGCGGTCCAAATCAATATCGTTACACTGTTCATAAATATCAAAAATAGTTAAGTTCAATCCCCCTGCGGGACGGGGCTCAGAATAGTCCCGCAGTAACCCCTGCTTGTCGTAAGAGGCGACTAAAAGGGGAGGCTTCTGTGCAGGACGTATCTCGTGCAGGAAAAACCTATCCTTAATCTTTCCTTTCATTTCCTTTTTTCTTTCTTCCCCTTTAATCCTTTTTTTTATTCTTCTCGCTTCGCTTTCTTTCTCCTTACCTCTTTCTTCCCTTCCCCTGCCGTTCAGTCCTGCACAGAGACTTTTGGCCCTCCCGTTGACGACTTTTGCATCTAACACGGCTTTCCTTGGACGATTATTTAATACCACTGCCTTGAGATCTTGAGTGAAAGTGCGCCGGTTGTAATATCATAGTAGAAGGGCCTAGGGATGACAATAACCGGGTACCCTACTTTGAGAAAAGACTGGTTGCGTTCACGAGGGCCCGGACGTAAAATTGGCACTTTCCTACACCCACTTGCTGCGATGATCTCTCTCTCGGCGATGCCCTATGCGAAGATTGTCATGTCTAGCGTCGTATAGGGCCTCTCGTCGGGACAGTTAACAGGGCCATATGTGGTAGTACCAACTTGGATCACCCTGGGTCTACGATCCGACTACTGTGTAGGTTGTCCCCAAAAATAGCATAGCCACTTCTTTTGTCGCTGCTGACAACTTACTGTCCGCTGGCAACTCACTGCCCGGCCCCTCATAGGGCCGTAATACTGAAAAGAGGCGGAAACGGGTAAGGCCGTCCAGCCCTGTAATAATAGAAAACCAGGATGTGGTGAGGCCCCAGCCCCGCTTCCTGGTAATGTCTAGAGTCGACGACGGTGAGACTCTGAAACGTGCCAGCCCATTTATCCTCGAAAGAGTGATAAATGGTGCTGCAAAGTTAGAGGTTTCTATAAGAAAACTGCGAGATGGCACTGTGATGATCCAGACCATAAATGACGTCCAGACGGTAAACGTAATGCGAATAACTGAGATACCGTTGAGCAATTCAGCCCATTTAAAGGTAAAGGTGGAGCCACACAGGTTCCTCAATGCTTGCAAGGGAGTGGTCACTTGCTATGACCTCGACTGCGTGAGCATTGAGGAGATCTGTGATGAGCTTGCACCTCAACATGTTACCGAAGTTTATAGAATAGTGACAAAAAAGAATGGCCAAGAAAAAAAGACGGATACCTATATCCTTACATTTGCGACTCCTACCCTTCCAAAGGAGGTTCGAGCAGGTTTCCACGTGCTTAGGGTCCGGCCGTATGTCCCCAATCCTCGGTGCTGTTTTCAGTGCCAGGAATTTGGGCATACGAAGCTGAGATGCCGTGGAAAGCCAACCTGTGCGGATTGCGGTAAAGAGGCTCACGATACACCGTGTGAGTCTCCTAAGCTCTGCGTGAACTGCAAGGGTCCGCATTCCGCCTGGTCTCGGGCCTGTCCGAAATGGAAGGTGGAGGAAAAAATCCTGGAGATTCAAACTGAAAAGAAGATTTCATATGCCCAGGCCCGCAAAGAATACTTATCCAGTCAAGATCCGGTATTTCAGACGTCATATAGTCAGATAGTCAGTCAAAATATAAATTGTCCCAACTGCCACTGCGCAGTCAACGTTTCAAAGCCATCATCCCGACCTGTGCCTCTCGTCACTACTCGAGAAACTCCAGGCCAACAAGTGCCAAGATTTTTGCAGGTGGTGACGCCTCCAATGAGATCGTCTCCACCACCTATACCCCCGAGGTCTCCTCGGGGCATCCTACCGAGCTTGCCTCGGGGATCTCCCCCGATCCCTCCTCGGGATCACGCCCGATCCCTCCTCGGGGATCACCCCCGATCCCTCCTCGGGGATCACCCCCGATCCCTCCTCGGGGATCACCCCCGATCCCTCCTCGGGGATCACCCCAGATCCCTCCTCGGGGATCACCCCAGATCCCTCCTCGGGGATCACCCCAGATCCCTCCTCGGGGATCACCCCAGATCCCTCTCGGGGATCACCCCAGATCCCTCCTCGGGGATCACCCCCGATCCTTCCTCGGGGATCACCCCCGAGGAGCCTCCTCGGGGCCCAAAATTAAGTGCGGCCGTTGTCGAGCTGCTCAATCCCGCCTCTGTAACTTCGGAGGTAAGGATGAGCGGTGGTACAGGCGAGGCCGCAAAGGCGAATCCCACTGGTACCTTGAGGAAGGACCAGCGAGGGATCGCCGAGAAAATTATTGTGAAGAAAGCGTCGAAGGCCTTAACAAAGCCTTCGCGCAAGGATTCACCAACCCTGTCTTTCCAAGACAAATCAAAACCTCTCCTGAAGCGGGAGGTCCAGGAGAGACTGGGAAAAGCAAGAGGGCCCAAAAGGGCATCAATAAATTTTTATATTTAAAAGATATCGTTATGGATTGCGAGGATAATTAAACTTTATATTAATAAATAATGTTGCTACTACAATTGAATTGTAGGGATTTCTTTGCTCGTGTAGAGAAAATTAAACAAATAATTTCTTCCCTGCATCCTTCCATCTTGTGTTTGCAGGAGACCCACTTCCGCCCAACTGACAGCCCGAGGCTTCGTGGGTACGATGTATATCGTACCAACAAGCCATTATTTGATCGGGCTAGCGGAGGTGTGGCTATACTTGCACGTAGCAATATCTATCATAAATCTATAAATATTGTATCTGATCTCCAAGTGATTGCTGACAGAGTATCTCTTCCTATGGAAGTGACCGTATGCTGCATCTACCTCCCACCAGGTGAACGTGTTTTAAAGAGGAGCCTAGAGGCCCTCTTTATACAACTTCCCGCCCCCTATATCATTTTGGGGGACTTTAACGCACATAACCTGGTGTGGGGGTCTAATTTTACAGACGCCCGTGGGAGGATAGTAGAGGATATTTTTGTCTCGGGAAACCTGGTGTTAATGAACACCGGGACCCAGACACACTTCTCCACCTTCAATGGTGTATCCTCTGCCATCGACCTTACACTATGTAGCCCTGGGATCGCGGCTCACTTTTATTGGGAGGTACACTCGGACCTATGTGGCAGCGATCACTTTCCCATTCTGCTTTCCTCATTCCAAGATCCTCCAAGTTCAGCACGGGTACCCCAATGGGTGCTCAAACGTGCTGACTGGAATAAATTTCGCGAGCTCGCCGTATTTCATGAAACCCACTCTCCTGATGTCGATGTTAATGTTGGCTATTTTACTTCGACGGTCATCATGGCGACGAGGGAATCCATCACTAAATCCTCGCCATATCCGTGCCACCGTCCTGTTCCCTTGTGGAACGAGGAGTGTAAGTTGGATGTTTCTTAGCGTCGAAGAGCCCTACGTCTCTTCCATCGGCGTCCTACTTTGGAAAATATAGAATCATTCCGGATTCTGCGTGCTCGAGCTCGCCGTATTATTCGTGAAAGCAGAAGAGAGTCTTGGAGACCATTTATTTCTACCCTTACTATTTCCACTCCCACAACTAAGGTTTGGGACAATATTCGTAAATTACGTAGTAGCAAAAATACCATAAATAATATACCTGCACTTATGTCAAACGGTACGCTTGTCTCCTACTCTGTGGAGGTCGTCAATGTATTGGGCTCTATGTTCACCGCTATTTCTAGCACTGCAAGCTACTCTAATGAGTTTGCAGCACTTAAGCGGAACATAGAGCGCCTTTTTATTGACTTTGGTCAGAGCCGGGGGGAGGATTACAACTCCCCCTTTACAATGGATGAATTGACCTATTCCCTGTCTCAGGCGAGGAACACAGCTTCCGGTCCCGACGACATCCACTACGATATGTTGCGCCAGCTACCTCCTGCTGGACAGACATATCTCTTGGACCTTTATAATAGTGTTTGGGGATCTCATCAATTCCCATCACTATGGAGGCAAGCAACCGTTATACCAATACATAAAAGTGGCAAAGATAAATTAGAACCAACTAGTTATAGACCGATAGCCCTAACTAGTTGTGTATGCAAAATATTGGAAAAAATTATAAATAAACGATTAATATGGTATTTAGAATCCAGCAATCTACTATCAAATATTCAATGTGGTTTTCGCCGTAACTGATCTACGATGGATTATCTCGTCCGTCTCGAGACGACGGTTCGTGAATTTTTTCTCCATAAACAGCATCTTTTGGCAGTTTTCTTTGACTTCGAGAAGGCATACGATACCACGTGGCGGTACGGTATTTTAAAAACCCTTTTTAATTGGGGGTTCCGGGAAACCTCCCTTTTTTTATAGCTAATTTTATGTCATATAGACACTTCCGGGTAAGGTTAAACAACACCTTATCCGATGATTTTATTCAAGAAAATGGGGTGCCTCAGGGTAGTATTCTGAGTTGTACGTTGTTCGCCATTGCAATAAATGGCATTGTGGACAACGTGCGTCTACCTGTCCGTTCATGCCTTTTTGTGGATGACTACGCAATTTATTGCAGTTCGTCAAGTCTCCACAGGGCTGAACGGCAGATACAACTCTCTGTCAACATTCTATGGTCGTGGGCATCGCGTAATGGCTTTCGCTTCTCTGCAGCCAAAACGACGGTCGTCCACTTCCATAGATTACGCGGAATACAACCAGTCCCCAGTATTTTAATGAACCACGTTGTTTTACCAGTCTCAAAGACCGTAAGGTTTCTGGGACTTTTATTTGATTTTAAACTTATTTGGATCCCCCACATCAAAGACCTGAAAGCGAGGTACATAAAAGCACTCAACCTGCTCAAAGCGGTTAGCGGTCGGTCCTGGGGTGCTGATAGGGAAACCTTGATGCGCCTGTATAAGGCCTTGGTAAGATCAAAACTAGACTATGGCAGTTTCGTTTACGGATCAGCTAGACCCTCGGCGTTAAAGATGCTGGATAGTCTCCACCATGCTGGCATACGACTGGCTACTGGTGGTTTTCGTACCAGTCCAATCGTCAGCATCTGTTCCGACGCCGGTGAGCCCCCTCTTCATTAACGGCGGTCCTATCTTCTGGCATCTTACGTGTCGAAACTACACTGCATTCCAGAGCATGTTGCCTACCGTCCTGTGTTTCATCCCCCTACCCGTGTCTTGTATGAAACCAAATGGCGTAGTACAAGGCCGGTTGGGATCAGGATGCTATCGGTTTTAGACACGTGTGGGATAGTCCTGCCAAAGGCTATACCCGCATCCCCAGGTCGAGTTTCTCCATGGAAGATACGCCTACCTCAATGCCATTGTTACACCGTCTCCATTGCCTTCTACTTAACGACCACAATTAAATAAAAGGGAGAAGGTGAATCTACATAAGTGAAAATATAAGCAGTATTAAAAAATATAACAATAATAGGGTTTATTCAGTATAAACGTAGATAAAGCAAAGTACAGTGGTCTCATTAGATCATTCTGAATAATGCTGAAAATAATAACGTGAAGCGCAGAATGTAAACATCCCATGTTTACATTTAAAACAGGTCGTCTTTAAGAGACACAAAATTACGTAGATTTTTAACATCAACAGAGAAGTTAAACTACCAAAAGCTAAGTGAAGTAAGATATCCACAAAATGAAACAAACATTAAATATTCTTGCCTGATGGGCTCCTCAAACAATTACAAGTTACAATACGAAATTTACAAAACATAACGCGAGAGTTTGACTTCCAGACTCAAGTCAAAACCTCCCGGGACTAACTATCTCTTAGAAAAAACTAAAGATTGAAATTTATAACAAAATTAAATTATATATAAAAAAAATAACAAGCATGATTTTATTTCTACAGTCGCGTGAAATAGCATAATACAAAAGTCCACACATTTTAACATTTTACATTTAAATTTACTCAATACCAAATTCCAATGGTGGAAATCAAACTAAACTAACCAACATGATACCGCGCCTAAGTGGCGACATAAAGTTAAATTTAAGCGACTGAGATAAAGAGAAAAGTTAAATATTACACGAAAAACAAAATAATGATTCTAATACAACAAATTTATAAGCCGAAAATAAATAGTCTATGAAAAGTAGACGCCATAGTTACTTTCCAATTAGTATATATGAATGTGTATCCGATCATTGTCCAGGTCCATGACAATGATCCGTCCTCGTTCGCGGAATGATAGATAGTCATCCGCCCTCGTTCGCGGATTGATAGATAGTCATCCGCCCTCGTTCGCGGATTGATAGATAGTCATTTTTGCAGACACATACAGCCTGTTATATAGTGAGTTTCGTTACACGGAAAGGAGGGGAGGTAATTCTAGCACGTAGTTGCTAGCTGTCTTCGGTCACGTAGGCACTTTGTAGGGTTGTTCCATCAGAATATTGGAACAAGTCGACGATCATTCGATGTTTGGGGTAGTTCTTCAAACAGCCATCAGGAGGCGGGTGGATTGTTGTCTTCTATCGGACTCCATGTCGTTACGCCTCAGTTTCTATCTGACTAGACTGAGAGCAATCACGTGTTGACAGTAGACTTGCGTTAGCTCGGCCCATTCTCCACATGGCTGCACAGAGAAGGTCAGCTTTGGTGGCGGCTAGTGATAGAAGATTTCAAAGGTAAGATCCTGAACAATTATGAGTGTAATATTACAGAAGATTGTACAGTATGAAATATACTGTGTCGTATTATCTTTCCGTATTAGCCTACAGGGACTACAACAGAGAATAGTACCATTGTAGGGATTCTATTTGGTTCGGAATTATTGAGCGGGTGGTATGAATTCTTGATAGTTACGTATCAACATTATAACGGGATGGATCCAATTGTAACTAACTGTAAGTTAACGTTACACCATTTTGATCTTGCCAAGTTCCCTAAAGCGACCACTGCGCCGATTATATATGAGAGGACCTTTAATGAGCTCCTCTCCACTCGCTTTCAGGGCTTTAAGCGCGTCTATACGGATGGCTCCAAGTGTGGGGCCTCCGTGGGATGCGCATTTGTTGTGGAGGGAAACCATTTTAAATTTGGTTTACCTGGTGAATCCAGTGTTTTTACGGCTGAATTATACGACATTTTTAAATCTCTGTGTTTTGTTTATCGTAAGTGTCACCGTTCTGTTCTCATCTGCACGGATTCCATAAGTGCTCTGTTGGCACTGTCCACACTCTACTCCTGGAATCCCCTTGTGCAGATGATACATGAGCAAATTTTAAAAATCGATTCATTAAACACCCGGCTCGCCTTTTGCTGGATTCCTGGTCACGCTGGTCTTTCAGGATATGAACTTGCTGAACAGACGGCCAAGGAGGCAGCACGCCTGCCTCCGGAGGCGAGTCTGGGTGTCATGTTTTTAGATCTAAAGGGTTATGTTCGTCGTGGGGTCTTATTCACCTGGCACGAGCAGTGGGTCTCGACCCCTGCTCAGAACAAGCTGCGGTCCATCAGGGACGGTGTGTCGCGATGGCCCTCTTCTATACGAAAGTCTAGAAGAGAGGAGGTCATCGTGACGAGACTCCGCGTCGGGCATACATTACTAACCCATGGATTTTTATTAAGAGGGGATCTACCTCCAGTGTGTGAATTTTGCGATGCTCCCCTTAGTGTGTACCACATTTTGGTGGAGTGTCGTAAATATGCCCCTATCCGCCTGGCTCTTGATTATAAAGGTGACCTACGTCTTTTACTACGCGATAGCGCGGATGGAGTTATTTGTTTACTCCGTTTTATACGCCAGGCGCATCGTTTTAATGCCATTTGAGTCACTTTTATAAAGTGACTCATCTGGATTTATCTCATATTGAGAACTTTTCAACATTTTAGTACATTTTAATATGTTTGTTCTGTCTTTTTAACGTATTATTTTAACACGTTTTATAATTTTAATGTGTTATATTTTAATATGTTTGTTTTGTAATTTTAACGTAGTGTATACACCTGTGGTTTTATTTTAGCAGGTGTATCACTTCTTCTAATCTTATTGCCCATTTGAGCGCTCCTATGGAGTGTCTCAGATGGGTATTTTACTATATTACTAAATATTATATTATATTAATATATTTTATTGTTTGATTGTTTGTATATTGTGTATTCACCTGTATGATCTGCAGGTGAATTATTGTCTCCCCTGTGGGGATTTTACTATGTTTTTAATATCGTTCAAGGCCCTAATGACCTCAATGTGTCGATTGGCCTTTAAACCCTAATAATAATAGTTAAGTTCAAACAATCTATATATTGATCTGTTAACTTAACAACATTTCCCATATTGGTAAATTCTATAAGATATTTGACTATACAGAGAGACAAAACCCCACATAATTGATATATATAAATAAACCCCAGTTTTAACATTAATACCCTAACAATGTACCTAACGCCTTAACGTCCCAGGCCATCTTTTAACTGCCGGCAAGAGCGCACCTAAAAAGACTGCCGCGTAACGGCGGGAAAAGAAGATAAAATTCTTCAAAATTCAACAACAATTTTAAGTAACTCCGAAACGTTAATTTAGAATAAAATCCCCCGCCCACATTACGCCGAAACAGAATTTTGCCTAGTTATAATATTTAACTTAAGTATATGGAGCAGCGCTTTCACCTCGAGGCCAGTGATACAATTAGTAGACACATCCCAACATATAGTCCCAACGAACATCAATACGTCCACAGAGAGAAGGAGAGAGGGAAGGAGAAACAAAGGAAAGAGACAGCGCTCAGGGGGGACAGGCGGTGACTCTGGCAACAGCTAGTCGTTACTAGACGTTTTTAGAACCGTCAGGTCCCTGGTTCTCGAACCTTCACGGGTCAAGTTGATATCCCACTAGCTTGTGGGCGGGGCTTCCTTCACGCTCGGACAGTCGGCCCGTACCTCTATTCAGTCAATGGCACAGAGTGTTGGAGTGTGGACGTTGTGGCGTGTGGGCTCTCGTGTTTACATTTGGCGAGAATGAGGGTGAGTGCAAACCCATTTGATAGAATTCAATTGTGTTATTGTAACAGCGTAACAATACCCCCCCTTCAGAGGAGGAGAGCTTAAGGGGGAACGACAAGGAGGCGCCATCCCCGCCGTTTGAAGCCGTGTACAATCTTAACGTGGGGAGGACGTGAGTCCTCACCAATGGATCTGCGACTGTGTCCCAACCGGCAGTCCGCCGGTATTTAAGTAGCGATCTTGCAGCCACTCGTACTCCCTCACATAGTGTTTGTTGATGCACACTATATTTGGCCACACGACACTACATTCCCGCTATCCCAGATGACCCATCACGGAGAGCCCTCTTCTTGCCAGATGACGGAGCCGTGGCTGACATCCGAACTCGTTCTTCGGGCACAGGCCCCTCGGCAGCAAGTTCCCAGAGCCGGAGAAAGGAGGAGGAGAGGGGGAAGGGGAAGGTCTCTCTGAGAACAAAACAAAAACATGTATAATTTAGGCCACCACACAATGTCCATAGATAATCTTGCACGATCCCGTGCCAGTCGAGCCCAACCGGGAGCACCCAACCCGGGCGAGACTTTAACATCTCGGATGCATGTTCATCGGAGATAACAAAAAGTATATATCCAAAGGTGTCTTCTTTTTTTTTATTGGGTGATGCACACACACATACTCGATCGTTCTCAAGTCCCAGGTTTGAATAACACACATCATAACTAACATTTTCTAATAACATAGAAGGTAGGGGCCCCCCCTTTATTACACAATCACAAAAAACACGGGACGAATATAGTGCCCAACACACAATACATAATTAAACACCATTTCAATTCCAACAATAAAGGACAGGGCACTGACTCATTGTACCACTGCCTTTAAGTGGCTGACATGAGCCCAACGAGTTGAAGATGAGTCAGCTACTTCTCTCAGTAGCACAGAGACGGGAGTTAAGAACTTGTCTATCGATCATGGCCCGCTCCAATTGTATGCCAGCTTAGCCGACGACCTATCCACCGCCGAGCTCTGGGGGAAACATTTACAAACTACTAAATCACCAGTACTAAAAGAAACGGGGACTCGCCCCCGATTATAAGCCGCAGCCACTTTCTTTTGTGATTTCCTGAGATTCACAAAAGCAAGATCACATTTCTCCTCAAATGTGCGGCCGCCATCTTCGGACAAGAGCGGGTCGACATCCCAGATAGCTAAGAGGGGATGGTTTAAGTCTCTGTTAAGGAAGATAGAAGCCGGGGTAGCCTTGATCGACTCATGGAATGCCGAATTGAACGCAATGTTCAAGAAGTCAAGGTGCTTGTCCCAATGTGAGTGGTCACGATGGAGGAAGATGGTGAGCGCCACGTTCAAGTTACGGTTAAACCGTTCTACGTGGTTCGGGGAGGGATTGTAAGGACTGGTAGTCACGTGCCTTATGCCCCAAGAGAAACACATGTCTTCAAAGGCCCTGGACCTAAAACACGGTCCGTTATCACTAACAATAATCCTAGGGGTCCCTAGCAGAACCCAAACTCGCCTAGACAGAGCATTCACCGTGGTGGACGCTTTCATGTTTCTAAGGGGGATCATGATCACAAACTTCGAGAACGCATCCATGGCAATCAAAATGGCGGTGTTTCCCTGAGTAGTGCGAGTGAGAGGCCCGACATAGTCTACAAAAACTTTCTCCCAGGGGCGCGTCGCAATGTCGGCGGAGTGGAGGCCGATTTTAGAGTTCAGGGACGGCTTGGCCTTCTGGCAAAGCTCGTACCTACGCACCCAGTCCCTGACGTCCTGGATAAATTAGGCCAGAAGAATTCTTTAGAAACTTTACGTTCTGTCTTAAGTATACCACAGTGCACACCAACCACAGAGTCGTGGAATTATCTGAGGAGCATAGGCCTGAGCTTCTCGGGAACGTAATACCTGATTCTTCCCCTAATCTTAACTACCAAGAGACCCTTACGGAGGGAGTAGTTTCCCACGACCTCTCCAGCATTTATCCTCTCGACTATCTGCCTGCAAAACTCGTCCTCAGACTGGTGGACACTAATAGAAATAAAAGACTCGGGGATGATATGGATGACACAAAGGGGGAGAGTTACCGGGTGTTCCCCAACGGGGTCAAAGTCTTCAGACATCCGGGATAGTGCATCCGCTACCACATTCAGTTTCCCGGCAATATGGTGGGTAATGAAGTTATATCTGGAGAGCCTCCAAATCCAGCGCCCTATCTTGCCTAATTGTTTGGGATGGTTCCACATCAAGGATAATGATATGTTATCAGTAAACAGATCAAACTTCCTAAGTTCTAAATAGTCAGAAAACATCTCAACAGCATATACACATCCAAGGCATTTCTTTTCATAGATACTGTACTTCTTCTCCGCAGTATTCAGGGTCCTACTGGCAAACGCTACCGGCCTATTTCCCTCAGGGGTTTCCTGGGAGAGGACAGCGCCGAGCGCAACTGAAGACGCGTCTGCATGCAGTTGGAAAGGGAGAGAGAAATCCGGCACGCGCAACACAGCGGGGACACAAGATGGTGTTTGAGAGAGAGGAAGGCGTCATTTTGTTCTGGCCCCCATACAAAGGTGGGCCCTTTTTTCTTAAGGAAGTTCAAGTGGCAGGCGACTTCTGAGAACATAGGGATGAATCTGGCGTAATACGCACACATGCCTAGGAATCTTAACACACCTTAAAGTTTTTTGGGGCCGGAAATTCAAGAATCGGCTTAACACGTTCAGGATCAACCAGGAGATTACCCTCCGAGATAATGTAACCTAAGTAAGGGATCGACTTCTTAGCCCAAGCAACCTTCTCGGGGTTGACGGTGAGACCAGCAGAGCGGAGACGGCACAAAACATTTTTAACATACGTAAGTGATCGTCAAGAGAGTCACTGTAGATGCAGATATCGTCCAGATAATTGAAAACAAATTTAAATTTCAAGTCGGCAAGGATATGGTCCAACACTCTACTTAGTGCTTGTCCCCCACAGCTAATGCCCAAGGGCACACGGTTGACCTCGTACACCTGCCACGGGGTAACGAAAGCAGTGAACTTCTGGAAGGCTCTGAGAGCGCGCACTGAAGAAAACTATCGTTAAGGCCAATCAACCCTTAATTGCATGATTTTTTTAAATTAAATTTAAAAAATAGTAATAGTTGTAATATTGATTGCTTATTAAATTAAAAATAATTAAAAAAAATTTGTTTTATAAATAAACAACAAAATAAGCATTTTTATTCTGTTGCATATGTGCTACATTGCGAAATAAGTCAAAGTTTGAGTGTGATATTAGAATATATTGTTATCTTCTTTAAACATAGAATTATTATATTAATAGCTAAAGCCAAATATTTCCTTCCAATAAATGTTATAATTTTACATTTTTCCAAATATTTTCACTGGTGAAAATTTTTAAAACAGTTTTTATCTTTGTTAAAACACAGATATACACGGCATTTAATACAAAACACATATGTGAATCCTTTGCAGTTAGGTAATTTACATCTGTTCCGTTTCTCATTCCACTGAGGCCAATGGTCTGTCACATCTTTCCGCACATCTTGAGGTGGAACAACAGTATTGGGGTATCTTTTTTTCTTATTCTCCAAATGCTGTTGGATGTCATTGCTAGGTCTTCCTCTCTTTGGACCCTATTTTCCCTATACGGCAAAACCATTGTGCTATTTCAATCCTGAAGTTCTTTTGTGTCAGTGGCCTTGCTTTAGGATTCTTTATGAGCATAACTTCCTTGTACAATATCCAAGCATTTATTATTGCTAGATCCAACATATGGTAAAATAATCTAAAATACAATTTTTTGGATTTAATCCTTATCCTATGTCGGCCTATGTGACTGGCCAATAAATCAACCCCTCCCATATGTTTGTTGTATATTATGACAACTTCTGGACAGTCAACATCTTTATGAGTTTTGGTTTTTCTCTCAAAGCGCCTTACTTTTGTCTCTGGCAATTTCCCAGTAAATGTTGATAGGAAAATCACACATTTATTGTCCTTCCATATAACCGATGACACATCAACTCCGTCCACATTGGCTACAAACTCATCTGAAGTTCCACGAGGCAATTTCTTGAAATAGTTTTCTGTTGGAAGCTTGCAGCCTGGTATTCGATTCCGTCGGGCAGTCCCCAGTGCTAAAATACCTTGCTTGTACAGGTATGTCAGCAAAGGGATTGATGTGTAGTAGTTGTCGAAATATATTTTATGGTTCTGATTAGGTGGAACCTCTCTTGTTATTGTTAATCTCACAACCACATTAGAGCTTGCACCCAGATCAGATTCATTCACAAGTCGTGAATCAGGATTGTTTTCTTGCCCTGTGTATACTTCAAACTTATAAGCAAATCCTGATACCGAACATAGTACAAATAGTTTGTATCCCCATTATGTGGCTTGTTTTGCATGTATTGCCTTAGATGATGTCGAGCTTTAGTGGCACACATCTGCTCATCCACAGACAAACATTCCTCCATACGCACAGACATGAATTTTTCTAGTAGAGAATTTATAACTGGTCTTATTTTATGAAGTTTGTCATGACCTGGTTGGCCAGCTGGAATTTCCCTGGCATTGTCATTGAAGTGAAGACTGGCTCTAATTTTTTCAAAAGAATTTACTGACATTGTGTTTTTTACAAGGTCATTTCCGATAACGTCATTCCAGTAATCCTTACATTATCATTGCGTGTGACAGAAGTCATAATACAAATACCTAGATATTTAGTTACTTCATCCCGGCACATATTGTAAGGTTTGTCAGCATTTTTTTGAGTGCTGTACAGCCTACTTTCATCGACTATTCTATTTAATAAGTCATCATGTATAAAATATCTCACAAATTGATATGGCGTGTCAAAATTAATTATTTCATCTGGCAAGTCTAAGTTTCCACCAAATTTTTTATCTCTATAGACAGAGAGAGATTCTTGTGTTTCCAGGTATAGTTTACCTGGTTTTGAGTCTTGGTTGAGGTAGGCTTATTTGAATTATTTGGTTGGAACCGGTTTGAGCGGGTCTAGGACTAGTAGTGTTACAACTACTTCTTTGCTGGGGTATGCTGATAGAAGGAGTAGCTGAGGCAAAAAAACTTGTGGGTTCTGGATCATCTGTTTGTTATTTTCATCATCTGATGAACTGTAACTCTCTAATTCATTTGGATTGACTGTTGGGTCAGTATCACTGTCTTCAAAGAGCTCAAATCCATCTTCACTACTTGAGGGTATATCCAGCCACTGAAACAATTTGTTTTTCAGTCATGATCTTGTTTCTTCTATTACAAGAAGCTCATAGCCTAAAATACACAACAATGTATCAATTACTAAATTTTATTCGTGGAAATTATGAACACTTTCTCTAAAAGCCGAACAAATGCACAGTTTGTGATAAATAAATTGAATAGTTAATAATTTGAAATATAGTCTACATAATAAACAATAAATATAAATTCCTTTAGTGATTATTTAAATATACAAACACAACTAAATCAACATATGTATCTTATTATAACCTAAAAATCACTGTAATAATGTAATTGCATGATGTAGCATATCAGCAACATACATATTTATGTGATTTATACTTATAAAATAATATTATTAGAATTAATACATATTTCTACTTCAATTTACATACCTTCAAACAGATTTATGATTTTTTTCAAGCTTGTAATTTATCTAAAACACAGAATTTATAATACATAAAGACGTACTATAACAGATAAACAATAATTTCGTGACTGGTTGTAAGAAAAATGAGGTTAGATAACACTTCTACCAACTGAAATATTTTTTTTAAAAAAGAGAGGTTAATACTAGTTGTAGCAAATATGCAACACAATTTAGTTCAAGAAATCACCAATAGAAGCACTTTTTAAAACTTTTTAAAATAATGTTGCAGATATGCTACAAGATGCAATTAAGGGTTATAAACTAACTTAAACTATAGAATTATACTATAGAATCAAACTATAGAATTTAGCCTTGCCGAGATATTGAAAGGCAGACTAGATACTCGGCATGGGTTTGGGGTCGAATACAATTTTTTTACTTACCTTCCTGTAATCAACTATAAGGCGGTACCCTTTACCTTTGCGAAGAATAATGAACGCGGGACTCGCGTAGGGGGACTTAGATGGGCGAATAACCCCTTTGCTCTCAAGGTCGAAGACTAAATTCCCGAAATTTCCATTTTGGGTGGCGCGCAGGAGCAAGGACCTGAGTGCACCGGAATGTTGTCCTGCGCAATAATGTCATACGGCAGAATGTCACACTTCCCCCATCTACTATTAATCACATCCGGGAACTTGCTAACTACACCATGAATCGCGTCGCTGGCATCATCGATGTTAAATAAACATGAAGGGGGGTTACCGGCAGCAAAGGGGATGACTTCTCCAGGCACGAAAGCAAAGGGCACTACCTGTTTACCTAGATCCAACTTGGCCTTGGTTTGAAATAAAAAATAATTTCCAAGAATGACATTGAACGGAAGGTCCGGCACAACATAAAAGGAACGCTTCCACGAAAATCTCCCAATTTTGACAGAAAATTTAACCATACGGTTAACCAACAAACATTCCCTATTCGCCACGGCATATGCCTTAGGTGCGATAGCTACATTAACAACACTAACTTCATCTTTAATAACATCAAGAAACTTACTACAAGCAAAGGAATGGCTAGCCCTAGTATCAGATAGTCTCACACACTCCACCGGGCCAATGAAAATAGAGACGCAGGGACTCTGAACACGTGGCTTCAAACAAATAGGCGCGACCGCACCACGGCCTCGAGCGCGCCTTAAAGGTTTCTCCCCGCACACTGCCTTTGAACATGTCCTAGTCTGTTACAACGATAACACCTAAATCACGGGGCGCAAGGTTCCTGGGATTTAAACCCACGGGGTTATTCCCACTAGAATATCTATTGTGGTTTGTAGGTAAAAAGGGACCACAAGATAGCGCTGTACCCACCGGTCCGGAACTCGAACCCGTTTGCGCGCGGTTTCCCAGCGCGGGCGGATGCGTCTCTAAGAATTCCCTTTCTGAGAGGAGCGTTCCCTCAATAACCGACGCCAAGGAGTAGAGATCCTGAATAGATCTGGGTTTATCAGAAAAGACAAAATGGCGCCTAGTTAAGAGCGACACATTTTAAAGTATAATGTCGACTAGCTCGCACTCCTCCAATTGGGTGTTGAGTATGCGGGACGCCTGAGTAATTGAAAGAACGAAGTTCCTAAACGACTCATAGGGGGACTGGAATCTGTGGACTACTTCCCTGCATAACTTTTTGTCTAATTCGACTAGGCAACAAGGCGTTTAAAACAAGGTCAATGACAGCCCTTAGGGATGAATTCCTCTGAATCCCTTGAGAAAACAATTCTGTGAGAAAACCGGACGTTTTAGTCAGGCAAAGAGTCAGAAAATCGGGTTCACTAACGAGCTTAAGGCACGAAGCCCTGTTCACTTCTACAAGAAAGTTAAATAGGGAAGTGTGGTCCTGCCCATCACATACAGGAATATGGCCTAATATCTCGATCAACACCTTACTTTGGCACTTAGGATACCCTACAGGCATGTACGGGGAAGTAGGGGGGAGGGACAGGTTCACCACTCACATTCTTGGCCATACCGGAGTCGGCCGAAGCCTCCCCCACTTCACTTAACAACTCAAAGAGAAGAGGCCGTAACTCACCCACCGTAGCGTTGGGTGGAACAGGGACACCCCTAACCTCGGAGCTCGGACAGCAACTGGTCGCGGCCAAGTCTGTACACATCAGATTTTTTCATTAGAGTAGAAGATTTAGGATCGGGTTTCAGTGGTGTTGCCATGGTCTCGGACAGCGTGAAACAGAACAATAAGAAACATTAGCACACAACGTACAAGAGCAGTCATTCCCCCGTCAAGTTAAGACCCATATTGTTAAGATCTAAGAAATCCTGATCTATAGAACCATGAAACCTGTAAACCATGAACCTTAGAACTACGCTCTGCTACCACTTCTCTCTTGTACCATCTTAACCCCCCCCCCCTCCAGTACTAAAAAGCGTGCAGGAGAGTCGAAGAGATACAAGAGAATAACAATTTTAAATTTATTAGTTATAACAATAAGAAGTGATACAAAGGTACAATGCGTAGAGATATCAATATTGAAAACGTCATCCAAATTGGAAAAGGATGAAAAACTTAGTAACAAATATAACCTGAAGGTCGTTAATTTGACTTTAATGCAAAGGTTAAGTCCAAGATATAGAATCCGTAAATATAATACTCTTAAGGTGCATGTGTACGGTTCATTAATTAAATCAATACCTGGAGATATCGAACTCGTCCCCCCCCCTGGGGGACGGGGTTTAGAATAGTCCCGCAGTAACCCCTGCTTGTCGTAAGAGGCGACTAAAAGGGGAGGCTTCTGTGCAGGACGTACCTCGTGCAGAAAAACCTATCCTAAATCTTTCCTTTCACCTCCTTTTTCTTCCTTCCCTTTTACTCCTTTTGTTTTTCATTCTTCTCCTTTCGCTTTCCCCCTCCTTACCTTTTTCTTCCCTTCCCCTGCCGTTCGGTCGTGCACAAGGACTTTTGGCCCTCCCGTTGACGACCCTGCATCTAACACGGCTTTCCTTGGACGATTATTGAAATACCACTGCTTTGAACTCCTGAGTGAAAGTGCGCCGGTTATAATATCTTAGTAGAAGGGCCTTAGGGATGACAATAACCGGATACCCTACTTTGAGAAAAGACCGGTTGCGTTCACGAGGGCCCGGACGTAAAATTGGCACTTTCCTACACCCACTTGCTGCGACGACCTCTCTCTCGGCGATGCCCTATGCGAAGGTTGTCATGTCTAGCGTCGTATGGGGCCTCTCGTCGGGACAGTTAACAGGGCCATATGTGGTAGTACCAACATGGATCACCCTGGGTCTACGATCCGAGTACTGTGTAGGTTTTCCCCTAATACGGCATGGCCGATAACATTGTCACCGCTGGCACCGTAATGCTGAATTCTGCTGGCACCTCATTGCCCGGCCCCAAACAAAGCCGTAATATTGATAAAAGGTGGAAACGGGTAAGGCCGTCCAGCCCAACAATGGAAAAGGTCCAGGAAGTGGTGAGGCCTAGCCCCACTTCCTGGTGATGTCTCGAGACGATGATAATGAAAACCTTAAGCGCGTCAGCCCATTTATCCTCGAAAGAGCGATGAATGGTGCAGCAAAATCGGACGTTTCGATAAGAAAATTGCACGATGTCACTATTCTTATTCAGATGCAACTGATTACCAGTCGTCACACATTATGGATATTACAGAAATACCGTTGAGTGATACGGCTTATATACCGGTGAAGGTGGACCCACACAGGTTCCTCAATGTTTGCAAGGGAATGGTCACTTGCTATGACCTCGACTGCATGAGCCTTGAGGATATCTGTGAGAACATTCCCCTCAGCACGTCACCGAAGTTTACCGCATTGTCACCAAACAGAACAGGACAAAGAAAAAAACCGACACTTATATCCTTACTTTTGCGACACCTACCCTTCCGAAGGAGGTTCGAGAAGGTTTCCACGTGCTCAGGGTCCGGCCGTATGTCCCTAATCCTCGGCGCTGTTTCCAGTGCCAGGAATTTGGGCATACGAAGCTGCGATGCCGTGGTAAGCCAACCTGTGCGGATTGTGGACAGGAGGCTCACGAAACACCGTGTGAGTCTCCTAAGTACTACGTCAACTTCAAGGGTCCACATTCTGCCTGGTCTCGGGCCTGTCCGAAATGGAAGGTAGAAAAAAAAGTCCTGGAGATACAATCCGAAAAAAAATCTCATATGCCCAGGCACGCAAGGAATACGCATTTAGTCAGGCTCCGGTATTTCAAACCTCCTATAGTCAAATTGTCAGTCAGAACATCAACTGTCCCAACTATCATTGCTCAGTTAATCTAGCAAAGACGTCTACGAGACATGTGGCATTGATCTCTACACGAGACATAATTACTGATAACGCCCCAACTAAGGTGGCGCCTAAATTGTTACAAGGAGCGAAACCTCAACAAAGGTCGTCTCCCCCACCTGTACCACCGAGGATCCCTCCTCGAGGAACACACCCGATCACCCCCCAGCCCAACTCGGGGAACAGCCCCGAGCCCACCTCGGGGATCACCCCCGGGCCCACCTTGGGGATCAACCCCGAGCCCACCTCGGGGCCTAAAATTACATGCGGCCGTTGTCGAGCCGCTCGACCCCGCCTCTGGGACTCCGGAGGTTGGGACGAGTGGTGGTACAGGTGAGGCTGCAAACGCGATCCCCACTGGTGCTTTGGGAAAGGACCAGCGTGGGACCGCCATTAAAATTCCTATAAACGAAGCCTCGAAGGCTATAACAAAGCCTTCGTGTAAGGACCCAACGTCTCAGTCTCTCTAGGAAAACTCAAAACCTCTCCTGAAGCGGGAGGTCCAGGAGAGACTGGGAAAAGTAAGAGGGCCTAAAAAGGGCCTCAATCAATTTTTATTTTTAAAAGATAACGTAATGGATTGCGAGGATAATTAAACTTTTTATTAATAAATAATGTCGCTACTACAATGAATTGTAGGGGTTTCTTTGCTCGTGTAGAGGAAATTAAACAAATAATTTCTTTCCTGCAACCTTCCATCTTGTGTTTGCAGGAGACCCACTTCCGCCCAACTGACAACCCGATGCTCCGTGGGTACGATGTATATCGTAACGACAAGCGATACTTTGATCGGGCTAGCGGAGGTGTGGCTATACTTGCACGTAGCAATATATATCATTAATATATAAATATTGTCTGATCTCCAAGTGATTGTTGTGAGAGTCTCCCTTCCTATGGAAGTAACCATATGCTGCATCTTCCTCCCACCAGGTGAGCGTGTTTCAAAGAGGAGCCTAGAGGCCCTCTTTATACAACTTCCCGCCCCCTATATCATTTTGGGGGACTTTAACGCACATAACCTGGTGTGGGGGTCTAATCTTACAGACGCCCGTGGGAGGATGGTAGAGGATATTCTTGTCTCGGGAAACCTGGTGTAAATGAACACTGGGACACAGACACACTTTTCTACCTTTAATGGTGTACCCTCTTCCATCGACCTAACTCTATGTCGCCCCGGGATCGCTGCTAACTTCCTTTGGGATGTTCACTCGGATCTATGTGGCAGCGATCACTTTCCCATTCTGCTTTTGCCAATTTAAGATCCTCCCGTTATAGCAAGGGCACCACAATGGATTCTTAAACGTGCTGACTGGGGTAAATTTCGCGAGCTCGCCGTATTTGATCAACCCCTCTCTCTTGACGTCGATTTTAATATTGGCAATTTTACTTCGACGGTAATCATGGCGGCGAGGGAATCTATCCCTAAATCCTCGCCAAATCCGCGCCACCGTCCTATTCCTTGGTGGAACGAGGATTTCGGTTGGATATTTCGGACCGTCGAAGGTCCCTACGTCTCTTTAATCGACGTCCTACTTCGCAGAATCTGGAGTCTTTCAGGATTCTACGTGTACGAGCTCGCCGTACTATTCGAGAAAGCAGAAGAGAGTCTTGGAGACAATTTATTTCTACCCTTACAATTTCCACTCCCACAACTAAGTTTTGGGAGAATATTCGTAAATTATGTAGTAGCAAAAATACCATTAATAATACACCTGCCCTCATGTCAAATCGTTCGCTTATTTCCTCCCCTGTGGAGGTCGTCAATGTATTGGGCTCAATGTTCACAGCTATTTCAAGCACTGCGAGATACTCTAATGAGTTTGCAGTGAATAAGCGGAACATATAGCGCCATTCTATTGACTTTGGTCAGAGCCGGAGGGAGGATTACAACTCCCCCTTTACTTTAGATGAACTGACTTACACCATGTCCCAGGCGGGCAGCACAGTTCCCGGCCCTGATGATATTCATTATGAAATGTTGCGCCAACTGCCCCCTGCTGGACGGGCGTTCCTCTTAGACCTCTACAATAGTGTTTGGGAATCTCATCAGTTCCCAACACTGTGGAGGCAAGCAACCGTTATCCCTATATATAAAAGTGTCAAGGAAAAATTAGAACCAACTAGTTATAGACCTATAGCCTTAACTAGTCTTGTATGCAAAATATTAGAGAAAATGATTAATAAAAGATTTATATGGTATTTAGAATCACGCAATCTACTATTTGATATGCAATGTGGTTTCCGCCGTAACCGATCCACGGTGGATCATCTCATCCGCCTAGAGACTGCAGTTCGCGACACTTTCCCCAATAAATAACAACTCTTGGCTGTCTTCTTTGATTTTGGAGAAGGCGTACGATACCACATGGCGGTACGGCATTTTAAAAACCCTTTTTAATTGGGGGTTCCGGGGGAACCTCCCTGTTTTATAGCTAATTTTATGTCAGATAGACACTTCCGGGTAAGGTTAAACAACACCTTATCCGATGATTTTATTCAAGAAAATGGGGTGCCTCAGGGCAGTACTCTGAGCTGTACGTTGTTCGCCATCGCAATAAATGGCATTGTGGACATCGTGCGCCTACCTGTCCGTTCATGCCTTTTTGTGGATGACTACGCAATTTATTGCAGTTCGTCAAGTCTCCACAGGGCTGAACGGCAGATACAACTTTCTGTCAACAATCTGTGGTCGTGGGCATCGCGTAATGGTTTTCGCTTCTCTGCAGCCAAAACGACGGTCGTCCACTTCCATAGATTACGCGGAATACAACAAGCCCCCAGTATTTTAATGAACCACGCAGTTTTACCAGTCTTAGAAACCGTAAGGTTTCTGGGACTTTTATTTGATTTTAAATTAACTTGGATCCCCCACATCAAAGACCTGAAAGCGAGGTGCATAAAAGCTCTAAACCTGCTCAAAGTGGTTAGTGGTCGATCCTGGGGTGCAGATAGGGAAACCTTGTTGCGCCTGTATAGGGCCTTGGTAAGATCAAAACTTGACTATGGCAGTTTTGTTTACGGATCAGCTAGACCTTCGGCGCTTAAGATGCTGGATAGTGTCCATCATGCTGGCATTCGACTGGCTACCGGTGCTTTTCGCACTAGTCCAGTCGTCAGCATCTGTGCCGACGCCGGTGAGCCCCCTCTCTCTTACCGGCGGTCCTATCTCCTGGCATCTTACGTGTCGAAACTGCACTGTATGCCAGAGCATGTTTCCTACCGCCCTGTCTTTCATCCCCCTAACCGTGTCTTGTATGAAACCAAATGACGTAGTACAAGGCCGGTTGGGATCCGGATGCTATCTGTATTCGACACGTGTGGGATAGTGCTGCCAAAGGCTACCCCCACATCACCAGGTCGAGTTTCTCCCTGGAAGATACGCCCTCCGAAATGCCATTTTGATCTTGCCAAGTTCCCTAAAACGACCACCCCAAACTTTGTATATGAGAGGACCTTTAATGAGCTCCTCTCCACTCGCTTCCACGGATTTGAGCGCATCTACACTGATGGCTCTAAATCTGGAGCCTCCGTGGGATGTGCTTTTGTGGTAGAAGGATCCAATTATAAATTCGGTTTACCCGAAGAAACCAGTGTTTTTACGGCTGAATTGTATGCCATTTTTAAATCTTTGTGTTTTGTATACCGAAATAGTCACCGTTCTGTTCTCATCTGCACGGATTCCATGAGTGCTCTGTTGGCATTGTCCACTCTCTACTCCTGGAATCCCCTTGTGCAGATGATACACGAGCAAATTTTAAAAATTGATTCATTAAGCACCCAGCTCGCCTTTTGCTGGATTCCTGGTCACGCTGGTCTTTCAGGAAATGAACTGGCGGACCAGGCAGCCAACGAGGCGGCACGCCTGCCTACGTAGGCGGGTCTGGGTGTGATGTTTTTAGATCTAAAGGGTTATGTTCGGCGTGGGGTCTTACGCACTTGGCATGAGCAGTGGGTTTTGACCCCTGCTCAGAACAAGCTGCGGTCTATCAGGGACGGTGTGTCGTGGTGGCCCTCTTCTATACGACAGTCTAGAAGAGAGGAGGTCATCGTGACGAGACTCCGCGTCGGGCATACTTCATTGACCCGTGGATTTTTATTGAGAGGGGATCCACCTCCAGTGTGTGATTTTTGTGATGCTCCCCTTAGTGTACACCACATTTTGGTGGAGTGTCGCAAACTAGCCCCTATCCGTCTGGCACTAGATTTTAAAGGTGACCTACGTTTTTTACTACGCGATAGCGCGGATGGAGTTATTTGTTTACTCCGTTTTATACGCCAGGCGGATCTTTTTAATGCCATCTAAGTCACTTTTATAAAGTGGCTCATTTGGATTTTTTCTCATATTGAGAGTATTTTCAACATTTTTAGTGTACTTTAATATGTTGTTTTGTCTTTTTAACACATCTTTTAGTATACTTTAACATGTCTGTTTTATTTGTTTTTATCATTTTATATTTTAATATGTTTGTTTTGTATTTTTACAAACTTATTATTTTTTTTAATGTGTGTTTTGTATTTTTAATCTAGTGCATACACCTGTGGTTTTTTATTAGGTGTATCACTAAATTTTGGGTGTATTATCCATATTTTTTCCCCCATGGGGATTTTACTGTATTTTTAAAATGGCACGGCCCTAATGACCTCATTATGTCGATGGGCCTATAAATAATAATAATAATAATAGTAATAAATAAACAACCTCAACAAAGCAGTTTCTGGTGTTTATAAAAAAACACAGATTTTATTGATTTTGAAACACCTGTTATTATGTAATTTACAATGGAGAAAAATGCTTTCAATAAATATAAATGAGTACAATGTACAAAGTTAGCTATAAGTTAAGTTTAAGTCTATACCTCTAAGATAGACATACAAAATTAAAAGCATACACTATAAAGAAAATCATTACATGATGAAGTGGCAATGAATACACTATTTTACAAATTGAGGATTAAATGTTGCATGCAACGGGGAGCAACTTACCTCATTTGCCTAGTTCGTCCCTTCATTGTTGCCTAGGTTTTCTTTAACAGCTGACGGGTGTAGCTGTTGAGGATCTAACAAACCTTTGGGTTGAATACTATACATAAATACCAGTGGCGGCTTGTCATAAAGAGCACAAGGGCATGTACCTTCCCACCCAAAAAGCACATACATCCAATCAATTATAAGTTTTAATATATAAGTTATTAAACAAGGGAAATGTAAAATCAAAATAACTTTTCCTAGTTTTTATTAAAATTATGATATTTAAAATTTCTGAGCGACAACTTTCAAGCAAAACTCTTGCAGATCAGAGCATCAATGAATCTGCCCTAAGCTCATGGCACCATTGGGGAAGTAGCGGGGAGGCTTTGATCAATTATGTACGCATTATTGACCAAAGTTTCTCCTTTCATAACAAAGCATGTAATTTTGGGTAGAACGCCCAAACGCTTTATTTTCAAACATTAAACTACTATTTTGTGTTTTTCCTTTATTACAGTTCTCGATTTTTCCAATCTAGAAAGTGCATGCTATATTTATGTTTATATAGATTGAGGTAGGGCCCCGCATTAAATTTTCGAAAATTTTCCAGATAAGACCACTTTAATAGCTTCTGGAGGCATCTGTCATAAAAAATTAAGTGAGGTGCACTCTAAATAAATTCTATGGCTATCCAAATTTCAAAAATTTCTAAGAGAAGACCATGGATTTATTATAATTATAATTATATGGAGAGGCTATCTTGACGCGCAACTGAAGCCGACCTTGACTCGGACAACAATCTAGATTTTCGGCTAATTTGTATTTTCAGACGCTTGTTACTACCCGAAATATAAAGTTATCTTTTATCTTTTTTTACATAAAAATAACACTGTATTCAACATTTATACCTCACTCACATAATGTATCAAAAAGATTTCAATCGGGTTGTATTCTAATTAAAGTGAGCGCGCGTCCCTGTTTTCCCTACGCTTCACATGTTAAAACGGCTCTATCCGTCTTTCCGTGAGGGGGGCTTGGCAAGCTTCACTTTCTCCCAACGCTAAGGCATAGGGATGTCCTCTCCGTATATATAACTCCATAACAAATAGCTTCTGAAAGTATTCCAGCTTAGTATCCTATTAAGTTGTTTAAAAAAATAGTATGCTCCTATATAAAATAATAAGACTGTCTATATTTAACTAAACTTTTTCAGAGCACAGTAATGAGAGAGGCTCTGTCACCTGAGATTAAGCTACAGATAACCTTGAGATACGTATCAAGTGGTAATTCATTCGGTACTCTAGAGCACATGTATAGAGTTCCTAGGAGCACTATTTCTAAGTTTCTTGTAGATGTTCTGAACGCAATCTATACTGTTCTAGAAAATCACATAAAGGTATGTAATAATATGTTAACATGTATGGAGACATATATTTTTTTATTAATACAACTAGTATTTATATTAATGCTTGTGAGTCACACAACAAATAAAATAATACTCGAGATAAGGACATTGAATAATAATTAGTCATTCCCAGTTGAAAAACATGAATTTCTAAGTAGAACGTAAATAAATTTACCAAACAAAACAATATTTCTACATTTATTAATAATTTTAACATTTTACATTAATTAAGTGAAATAATAATATTTTATATTCTACTCTAAATCACATAATATAGGGATTATAAAGGATGCCATGAGTATAAGATATAATAGTTTTGGAAAAGAAGCTAATTTTGACAGTGGAATTTTGAATTTTATTTTGGTAAAACGAATATTAAAGCAAAATAAGTTGTGATTACAAAAAAGGATAAATTTACATTATATAAATACAAATAAAAATATATAATCATAAAAAACTATATATTTTTTATGAAATTATGAAACAAACGTTTTGAGAAGTGGTAGATGGATATTAAATGGGTCTGGGATCATTTAGTAATAAAAAAAAAGCATTTCAACAAAACTCCTCAATTCTGAACCGATTGTAGCTGTTGGGATCTTAATTTTTCCATCCAACTATGTAGATTTGAAACTAATGGTCCTAATTTTAAGAATTGTACCTAGGAAAAAGTTAACTGAACCATTATATATATAAAAATGTTCTTATATATAAATCTATTATATACATAAAAATGTTCTTATATATAAATCTATTATATACATAAAAATGTTCTTATATATAAATCTATTATATACATAAAAATGTTCTTATATATATATATAAAGTTATGCATATAACCCATACGGGTTGTAAGGCGCGAGGCTAAAAAATAATCATAAATAAATTACATTAATATTAACATTTAAGACCTCAACATTTGTTCAGATCAGTTCAGAAATGTAGGAGTTGTGGTGACAAACGTTTTACATTAGAGGGCTAATAATATAGACTAGAAAGTATTTAGCCTATAGCCATCCATGCCACCAATGCTCATTATGGCATTTGCTAAAATATTGTCATTATCTCTTTCATCTGGGAGTGGAGTTTTTACCATCAAGTTTGAAGTATTCATTAATATAGGCTGAGTAAGAGAGATAGGAGGAGATGATGTGTTTTCTGTATAAATTGAAGCGGCATGAATAAACATGGGATTGGTCATAGAGACAGAAGGAGATGGTGTGTTAACACTGGAACGACTAGGCGATGAACCAATTGAATATTGAGAATCTGTAGATGTACTTTCTCTTGAGATATTTATGCGTTCTTTCATAAGAACTTCTTGGATTTTAAATTGGCACATTAACGCTCTTTCTAATGGCAACTGCCTAAGTTGACAAGCAACATTCTTCCCAAAGTAAGAAAATTCATCTTCACTTTCTTTAGATCTTCAAGTTTAGCAATAGCTGCATCTATAAGGTCGGGATAGTCATGCTTTTTCTTCTTTTTTGAGGTGCTTTGTTCATTTGAAGTAGGCCTGGACATGGTTTTATTGACAGTTGTTTCTTCATCAGCATCAATATCTGCAGACACCTGTTTATGATTGTTTCCAAAAGATTCACCCATAGTAATTTCATCATCCTAAAAAGAGAAAAACTGTCAATAATATTGGCTCAGGAAAGTATTTATTATTTTAAATAAATTTATAATATTTAGTTGTTGCATTTGAATTAAAACATTTGCTAAGACTCAAATTATTAGTCACATGGCCTAAGCCTGAGATTTGGCTTAGACTCTACTGTTCAAACATCCTCAACTTTAAACAAAAGTGTTATAGGACTATTTTGAAAAAAATTATAATTTTGAAATATTATTAGCACAATTACAATACTTTTTCAGGTAAATAAGTATAAATGTAATGCAATAATAATAGGCCTATATAGCATGCAGTAAAATAGGTCTCTAATGCTCAAGCATTTTTGGTGTATTATTTAATGTTAATATACCAATACTCGGTAACATAAAGAGATGATTAATGTTGTTGTTTTAGCCTAAATAGAACTACAATTTTTATTCTAAATTAATAAAGTTTACAGATTTATATTTTATTCATGTTAACACATTTATTCCATCAACTGCAGAAGACTGGGAAAAGGTTGCGCGTGGCTTTAAAGATCGGTGGAACTTCCCTGGGTATTGTGGTGTAATAGACGGGAAGCCTGTGAAAATACAATGTCCTGATAACAGCGGTAGTGACTTCTATAGCTATAAGGAATGCTTCGGCACTGTGTTATTTGCATTTGTTGACAGTAATTAGAGCTTTTTATTTATTGATGTAGGAAGTAATGGAAGAACAAATGATGCTAGTGTTTTTAGAGCATCTACATTGAAGGCTGCTTTGGAAACAAATGACCCTCCTTTAAATTTCCCTCCGTGGGGTGTGATTGTAGCTGACGATGCATTCCCATTAACAACATACTTCATGAAACCATATGCAAGGCATGGCCGTCTCACTCTTCGTGAGAAAATCTTCAACTATCGTTTATCAAGAGCAAGACGCATAGTTGAGAATGTATTTGGTATTCTAGCTTCCAGATTCAGGATTTTTCTGGGAACAATTCTCTTAAGTGCTGATAAAGTTGACCTTATTATTAAAGCCACATGTGCTCTTCATAATTGGTTAAGGTCAATATCAGGAAGCAGTTACATACCAACGGGCTATGTGGATCTAGAAGACATTGATGGGGATGTAATTAATGGATCATTGGGGATGTGTTTACAAATGTGAACCATAAGATGGAGCAATAATTTCACTAGAGAAGCTGCACACCGAAGAGATAGCTATGCAAACTATTTTATGACAGAAGGAAAGGTAGATTGACAGTGGAATAAAATTCGCTAATATAATTTAGATAATCTATCTATTTACTGAATCAAAAAACTAATATGTATCTATAACAAACAAAATACCTAGATGTAATTTTCTTTAGAAAATAATGACATTTTTATAGTTCTATCCGTAGTCATCACCATTCTATTAAAATACACACTACCTAAATATACCGGGTCTATTTTATGAAATAAAAGACATACACATACATTTAAGATTTAATATAAACTTGGAATTTAGCAGATTTTTAATTTTTTTATGTTTTGGCTTTGTTTAATTAAATTACCAATGTATTAAACTTTTTTGTGTGCAAATTTTGTCATTTGTTTGACCATAAGTACATACTGTTTATGTGTGTGTATTGTTATTGTACTTGTAAATTTTCAGGTTATTATTAAAATAAATATGGGTCTAAATGTGTTTTTTACTATTATATACCCCACCCTGTAAATAACATATATTCTTGTGTATGGAGGGTTGGGAAGGTTTGAGGGGTTGGTCATATGCATATTTGTATGTCATCATCATAATCATCATAATCGTCAACAGTTTCAGCCACTGGCCAGGTCTCTTTGGAACATAAGTCTCTCCTTTCTCTGAATATATGGCCTAAAATAGTCTTTAAAAAAATGGGAACTGTCTACTCAATATGAATAATTATATACCCTTTTTTATTTTTATAATAAGATATATCCATATTACAATATATTTTTGGTTGTTAAAAGACAGTTTACTTATTAAAAAGAAAAATCACAGGATACTGGTCAGCCATGATCTGAAGTTTAACATTTTCCAAGTTATGAAAAATTTTTACGTTCCAGGATAATAGAAAACCTAAACTAGGTAGGAAGGTAAAGAGTCTACTCCAAATAACCATAAAAGTAACTTTCAAATTTTAAAATGAGATACCAAAAAAATAGAGTGGGTGGGGGTGTTAATAGATAACCACACTTTAAGGTGATATAGAACGTAATTAAAATTTGCCGGGACTGTATTGCTTCAAATAAAAAATAAATCTCTGTTTAAAATTTCTAATTAGAGGTTTCAAAATGACCCTTAAAAATTCAAACACTACTATAATAATTGATGCAAAGGTTATATCTTCTTCTTTTTTTATTCCCTTCTCCCTATTTTGTATAATTTTTTCATAATATTGGAAAGTTTGTGAAATTTTATGGTTTTATATATATAAATAAAACAGTAAAATTTCACAAATGGCCCAATATTATGAAGTAAAATGAAATCTCTCTAATTAAAATAAGACTTGAATATAGTGAAAAATCACCGAAATACGTCGTCATAGAAGAAAATTATATAAAATAGGGAGAAGGGAATAAAAAAAAGATATAACCTTACTATCAATTTAGTTTTACTCATTACCAAATAAACATGACCATTATTAGAAACCACACTAATAGATTTAAATACTTCTTGTATTTTGGAAACGAGGATATCCCAGAGATAAGAACCACTGAAAAGTGAGGTGGGAAATCAACAGCTGGGCAATGTGAAACTTTTCAAATAGTTAGAAAATGTAATTTCTACAGATGTGCAGTGCACAGGAGATTAAATCAAGAATAGTAATGGCCAAGGCTTCTTTCAACAATAAGAAGACGCCACTGACTAGCAAACATGGACTGTAAGGAAAAAGAGAAGACAAACATTTTTGGAAAGTTTTGAAATGTGATGCTGAAGGAGAGTAGTGGATGGACTAATGAAGAGGTTCTAAGAAGAGTTAATGAAAAGTGATTCTACGAAGAAAGGCTAACTTAATGGGCATTATGATGAGAAATGGCTTATTAAGTGATGTAGAAGAAGTGAAAGGTTAAAGGAAACCATGAAGACCACGAATGCAACTGAATGATGAGCTAAAAAAAGGAAAGAAGATGAAGTTTCAGGATCTTAAAAAAGGAATATTCTAATAGGAAACTACGGAGAACTGAATTTGAACAAGGCAATGGACCTGTCGTAAGACAGAACATCTTTAAAACCGTTGGAAAATGGTAATATTTACATAGGCTACGTGCATAGTGTCACCACGAAATAACAAGGAAATTCTGAAAATATTTTATTTCAAAACCAAGCTCAGTGAATCGGATGGGGGGATTGGGCAATTTTAAAACCCAACCTATAAAAATAATTATTTTTAAATAGCAACAGGCAAGACATCAAATATTATTAAAATAAAAGTTATAACTTTAACTTCAAAAGAGAAATTAGCTTTTAACACATGTTTTATTATTCCCAATTTTGACACTTTACACTTTTCTTCACACAATTTAAACTTACATAAAATATTTAGAAATAATTTAAGATTTGGATACTTTTTCCTTTGGGGTAATTTTTTATATTATAAAAAAATAACTAATTTGCTTTATCCTATAGATTCTCTGCGCGAAAAACGGGTATTTCATATAATTTACTAGCTAAACATAGCAAAGAAAAAGTGACTTTAGATACTGTTTGTCCCGTCACAAAAAAATTAATTTGTAAATTGTTTTTAATAAAAAATAATTTGTTATGGAACTGTAACATAATATGTATCTACGGGTTTACAATGGCATTGATGCTAAGTATTAAGTGTTTGGGCTAAATATTTAACTATAACAATTTGTAGGCCTAAAAATGGCAAATACTGAGATTGGAAAGAGCGTCGGTGTTCTCGAGTGAGAACCGCCAGCCAGTCTTGCCTCACTTGCCGACAACACAAATATTATATTGCCGGTACTAATCACAAACTACATTATTTGTGTTTTAGATAAATAGTGCATATACCTCGTTGATTGGTAAGAAATAATAGTTTATTAATTTTTATTTATAGCGTTTGTTTGTTAAATAATAAAGTATATTGTAAGCTATAACACACATTAAAAATATTAACATAACATTCGTCTAGTATAGAGGTACTTACTAAATTTGAATATGTCTTCCTGATGATTGTAACATTTCTTAAAAACCTGTCATCGATGGGGAACCACATCAATATTGGTTTGTATAACTCATCTGTTGACATGCCGGATTTATGCGATTTTCTTATTTTCGCTATTTCCTGGGAATATGTACCTTGGATATTTCTTAATTTGGTTTTGACTTCGTTTATTCCAAATTCGGGAATGTCAAGACACTTTACAATTTCCCCCAGTGCACTCTCCCTCGCATTCCTATCTTTGTACATTTTATGTTTGTAATTCCAAAGGCACTCGTACTTTTCGTAACATTCAACCATTTAAAGAGGTCGCGCTCAGACCACCTCTTAGTTGCCGCCATTTTGAATTGTCTACTTGCATTAGTAAAGTTGGAAGGTGACCAACTTTTTCAGTTGCAAGTGGACTTGCATGTTAGTATCTTGCTTGTCTGTTTACACGCTGCAAGTTGTGCGCGCGCAGCCAAATTAGTGGACTTGCATTAGCCAACGGGCCTTAAAGGTGAAAAGTCTGCTAAGCTATTTCTAAACCTAATTTTAAACGCGATGGAACTCTTGGTTTTGTTCAGTGGTGTACCTCTGTGAATATTTGGTGGATCTAGTGGAATATTTTTTCACATTGGAGGAGGTGACAGCAGTACTTAAGTACTTCCAGGATATGTCAAATGATAAAGTAACCCTAATGTTGATAGAATGTCAAGCAACATTTTTAATTGAACACTGTTCTGAATTGGTGGAATCAATTACTATACTCGAAGGTTCTACCTATGCCTTTAGTCATAAGCTGTATGGTAAAGTGACAGAGCTACAAAGTAATTTTAAACTGATCTCACATGAACTACGGAGAAAAAACACAGGAAAAATTGAAAATTCTTCCAACTCTAAAACAAGCAAATGTCATAAGTCAGTTTCAATCTTTAGGACAGCAGTACCTTATAAAGCTGAATTCACTCCATCAGTCAAACCCATCTAAAACCTTTTTTGAAAACATTTTAATAATAATAATAATAGCCTTTATTTATCTGCCGAAGTTAAGGCGTTAGCCTTCTCTTCCACTTAACCAGTGTTGAATATAACATACACTATTATTTACACAAATCAAAGTTTTTATATATTTTTTCTCGTCACCTGTTGTTTCTCAGGCGTTGTTATTGTAACCTGTATCCTGTTGTGACGTCACCTGTATCCTTGAACATGTACGTGCTTGTCTGACATCCTCGTAGCAGGTATCCTGTTGTGACGTCACCTGTTGTTGTTATAGCAACCTGTATCCTGTACGTGTTTGTCTGACATCCTCGTTCCACCGTGCTTGTGTCCCGGGTGTTACGCGTTATTATTGTAACCTGTATCCTGTTGTGACGTCACCTGTTGTTTCTCAGGCGTTGTTATTGTAACCTGTATCCTGTTGTGACGTCACCTGTATCCTTGAACATGTACGTGCTTGTCTGACATCCTCGTAGCAGGTATCCTGTTGTGACGTCACCTCTTGTTGTTATAGCAACCTGTATCCTGTACGTGTTTGTCTGACATCCTCGTTCCACCGTGCTTGTGTCCCGGGTGTTACGCGTTGTTATTGTAACCTGTATCCTGTTGTGACGTCACCTGTTGTTTCTCAGGCGTTGTTATTGTAACCTGTATCCTGTTGTGACGTCACCTGTATCCTTGAACATGTACGTGCTTGTCTGACATCCTCGTAGCAGGATTCCCCCCCCAGGCCCCCCTTAACCTTGAAGCGGATATAAACAGAACTCAAAATGCGCTGTAATAACAAAAAATGAGAGAGTATAAATAGACTTCCATGTAATTACTGCCGATCATTATACTCACCGGTTGCAGACGTTAATCATAAAAAAAAAAAGAGTTTTGACGAGCTTGAAAACTGGTTCAATTTCGGTAAGTTTTAAAAAAAAACTTTAGTATATTTTAATGGGTAGCTAATAAGTCTTCGGTGTACAAGGGTGTTTGCTTTTTTACAGACCCCCAAGAAGACACAACATCGACTCCCGCAAGCACTAGTCAAACGCCGGCTCCAGATTTGTTGGGGCTTTTTACAGACGATGGGATTTGTTTGGTTGAAAGCGGTTGTTCAACGGGTAAGCCCTCGATATGTTTAAAAAATTTCTTCCACACACACACGCACTCACACGCATACACACACGCACACACACGCACTCACACACACATATACACACACGCACACACACGCACACAGTGTTATAGTAATTAATATTTATTTATTTAATTTCAGATTATTGGGATACGGCATCACCGCCCGTCACCCTGTCGGATGGTATACCGTTCTGTGATCGAACAGACACCGCAGCTGTCACCCCTTTGGACCATGGCACAATAACAGACTATAACGGCGATTTGGACGAGATAGATCGTCTAATATGTGAGTAGCATACGCCAAGTCATGTGATATGAAGTACAAATAAGTTTATGGCTCAAGTGTATTTATTTCACACACTTTGCGAAGGATCCCGGGCATAGATGAAAATGAGGGTTTAATCATACGCCAAGTCATGTGATATGAAATTTAAAATCTGATGAATATTCATACGCCAAGCCATGTGATATGACATTTAAAATAGGCTTTCATTAAAAACCTGATGAATATTCATACGCCAAGTCATGTGATATGAAGTACAAATAAGTTTATGGCTCAAGTGTATTTATTTCACACACACACACTTTGCGAAGGGGTCCCGGTTTCGATTCCCTGGCATAATAATTAACAGGGGGAAATTATTAAACCTTATATATTTGTTTGCTGAGCCAGGGGTCCTACCTGGCATAATAATTAACCGGGGGAAATTATATCGATGCTTTAGCAGATTATTAAACCTTATATATTTGTTTGCTGAGCCAGGGGTCCCGGCATAGGTGAAACCTTTCATAGTGATAAATTAACTGCCCTGGAGTGTATTTTGTACATGTACACATATTTTAAGAATGTTGGCTTGGAACAGTATTTACTTTGACGTGTGTGTTATAGTGCAAATGGAGGGTGAAAAAGACGGCTCCATCCTCCCACCACCGCAGGCCGTGAGACCCGTCGCAGGACAACCGCTTCAGCAGACTGAGTCCCCGCAACCCGTGGCCGGACCAAGTAGTGGCCCGGTAAATAATCAGGTTGGTGGAGCGTTGCCACAAGGCATCCCTCTCAGTTTCGTCGCGGAGAGAACCAAACAATTGAGGCGTTTCTTTTACACCGGCAGAGAAGTTATCGTACATCTGGGTGCCCCTGCGAGCAATCGTGACGCCCTAAGCTGGCTCGAAGAGAAAATTACGGCTTTGCTCGATCGGCTGCAGGACCACGGTGTCAGTGCCGATGATCACGTCGGCTTACTTTTGAATAGCACGGACTCGACGTCGAACCCTGTGTATGTCTCATTTAGGCGAGCAGATCAGTTGGACGCTCGAACCGTGCTCGATAACGTAAGTCACGTGCTACAGAGTAATAGTTTGTTCTTGAGTACGGCACCACTGTACGTTAAGCTCAGCCATTTTAAGGAGCCTCGCGGGAGTGGTAGAAGATATTGTGATAAACTCGCTCCCTCTAGCACGTATAGCCGTAAAAACCAAGGAATAATTACTATTCAAAATGGCGACACACTCTGTCTTGCCCGTGGATTGGTGGTCGCCAAGGCTATATGTGACGTTAAAAGAGAACCGGGATGCATGGACGTGAACACCTTAAAGCAGATCAAAATCGGGCGTCCTATTCAAAAACTCAAAGCAGAGGAACTATGCCGTGACGCAGGTGTGAATCTTTTGAAGGGTGGTGGGATCACCGAACTGAAACAATTTCAAGCATACCTCACCGAATACAAAATCACCGTGTTCAGGGAACGTCGCGGGAGACAAATCCTTTATGAGGGGCCTTCTCCCTCCGAACATTCCTTTAAGGGCCACCTTGATTTGTATTTTCACGACGACAAGCAAAACCATTTTGATGTGATAACATCTTTGACAGCCGCGTTTAAGTGCAGCTACTTTTGCCGCGAGTGCCGTGTGCCGTTTGATCATAAGAATGCGCACAAGTGCGAGTCCGCGTGCAAAAAGTGCTACGCTAAACCGGCCTGTAGCGGAGACCTATCTGTGACCTGTAAAGATTGCGGGCGTCGGTTCACAAGTCAGCAGTGTTTTGATAACCATAAACGTCCCGGTTTTTGCCGAGGTCACATGTCGGTCTGTGATGTCAAAAAGGTTTGCGAGGTATGCGGGCAATTTTTCAGTCTGGAAAGAGCAGGATTTTCACACAGGTGTTATGAGACTTTTTGTAGAGTATGCGAGACCCATCGTCCTTTTGGCTATTTCTGTTATATGAAGCGGGCCCCGTCCAAGCCGTCACTGGAAAAGAGCAATTTCATGTTTGTATTCTATAATTTTGAATGCAGACAAGAAACGCTTCTTCAAGGTGCGGTAAACACGTACTTGCACGAACCTAACCTCTGTGTCGTGCAGACGTGTTGCAAGGCCTGCGTTCAAATATATGCGAATGACCATCATTGCGCCGATTGCGGGGGCGATAGGACTCGCATATTCAAGGGTGATACCACAATGGCCCAATTTTTCGGATTCCTAGAGCAAATTAAAGCTTCAAAATTCAAGGATATCACCCTACTAGCCCATAATGCCAAGGGATACGACGGTAATTTCATTTTAAAATACATGATGGAGGCGAAAAAATGGACTCCAGACCTCATCATGAACGGTGGGAAAATCATGTCCATGCGTTACGGCCCGCTCCATTTTATTGACTCTCTGAACTTTCTCCCCATGTCGTTGTCCAAGATGCCCAAAACGTTCGGCTTGGACAAGTCCTTGGCCAAGGGACATTTCCCCCATTTTTTCAATAAAAAAGAAAACGCGGGGTATAGGGGTCCCTTGCCGCCGAAGGAGGACTACGGCGTCGGTGAGATGTCTGCAGAGGGAAAGGAGCACTTTGAGAGGTGGTATGACGCGTTGGTCAAAGAAAATTATGTCTTTGATTTTAACCGCGAGCTGGAAGTGTATTGCGTGAAAGACGTAGAGATCCTACGGAAGGCCTGCCTAAAGTTTAGAGACATGCTTATTGAAAAAGCAAAGGTGGATCCTTTCAGAGAGGCGTGTACGATCGCAGGAGCGGCCATGATGGTTTACCGCCGGAGTCACCTTAAGGAGAATACCGTCGGTATCGTCCCTAATGGTGGCTACCGGTGCGCAGACCAACAGTCGCACGTAGCTGTACAATGGCTCTGCTGGGAGGCCCATCGACGCCGTGTCTCTATTCTTCATGCGGGTAACGGCCGGGAGGAATATGTGTTGGGGCGACGTGTAGACGGCGTTGTTAAAGCTGGAGATACCACCACCGTCTTTCAGTTTTGGGGCTGTTATTGGCACGGGTGCCCTCTCTGTTATCCGGGCAGGACCACCCCTATCAAAAACAGCCCCCACGAGACCATGGAGACGCGTTATGAAGCGACCATGGCCTGCGTGGAAAAGTTTAAGAACGCCGGCTACACGCTCGTAGAGATGTGGGAGTGTACGTTTAATGCGATGAAACGCACAGACAAGGACTTGCAACGATTTGTACTCTGGCACGAGGTGTATGCCAAGGAGCCTATCAACCCTAGGGATGCATTCTTTGGCGGGCGTACAAATTGCATCAAACTATTCCACGAAGCAGACCTTTCTTGTGGGGAGAAGATCAAGTACTTGGACGTGTGTTCGTTGTACCCGTACGTTTGCAAGTACAAAAAATACCCCGTCGGCCACCCTAAAATTCACTTGGAACCAAATTGTCCCGCTATAGATCGAGTAGAAGGCATAGCCAAAGTTACGGTGACGCCTCCGCGGGATTTATTCTTGCCCGTATTACCTACACGTATGCACGACAAGTTGATGTTCATCTTGTGCAGGAAATGCGGGGAGGAGAAAAACCAAGGCGCGTGTCAGCACAACGACAAAAAAGATCGCTGGTTGACAGGTGTCTGGGTGATCGACGAGATCCGGAAAGCCGTCGAGAAAGGCTACACCTTTGAAGCAGTGCACGAAGTGTGGGAGTACGATGTATCTGTTTATGACCGTCAGACACGTTCTGGCGGATTGTTTCACGGCTACATCGATACTTTTGTGAAAATAAACAAGAAGCCAGCGGTTGGCCCGAGTGGTGCACCTCACGAGAGGAAAAATTAGCATACATTCAAAATTATGAGGAAATGGAGGGGGTAAAACTCGATTTCGGCTCTGTTTGTAAAAACCCCGGTCTCCGCACGCTGGCTAAACTCTTTTTGAATTCGCTATGGGGAAAGTTTGGGCAAAGACCCGATTTACCACACGTAGCCGTTGTCAACGACTATCAGGGCGTCCACAAGTACCTGACGGATCCGTACATCACCGTGGACAGCGTCATCGATGTAAATGACGAGGTTATGTTCCTCAACTACAAGGATGAACGTGACGCGTTGCGCCATAACCCTAACACGAGTGTGGCGGTGGCGTGCTACACGACTGCTATGGCTAGGTTGCACCTATACGGCATCCTTGAACAGTTGGGGGACCGCGTTTTGTATCACGATACGGATAGCGTTCTATTCACGGAACGCCCCGGCGATTGGAGTCCACCGACCGGAGACTTTTTAGGTGACCTCACCGACGAACTTCAGGATTACGGTCCGGGAAGCTACATCGGCGCCTTTGTATCTGGCGGTCCCAAGAATTACGCGTACCGAGTTATCGTTGGTGGCGATCCTGCCAAAACAAAAACGGTGTGCAAGGTTCGCGGGATCACCATAAACTATGGCAACCGGAACGACGTTAATTTTGACGTTCTGAAAGCTATGGTCACCGAACAAGCGGCGGAACGGTACATACAGATACCGCACAAGATTGTAAGAAAAGGTCTTGCGACTGTATGTACCGTTTCGCAGCGTAAAGTCTACCGGCCGGTGTACACCAAACGGCGGATAACCGAAGATTATAACACGCTGCCGTTTGGGTATCAGAGTCCTTGCAAACGCGCTCGCCACGACTAAAAGGTGATAATTTAGACGGGCCGAATAATCATCTTTTTTATTCTTTCACTCTAGACAGTTCCACTGACATACCATTTTTCAAAGATTTTGAGCAATATTTTTTTTCATAATTTTTTTCTGCATGAAAACAAGCATATTTTTTTATTGATTTATTTTATGTACCCGGGATACTTTTTTATATTTGTTTATCCTCCAATATAAATCTCCACCTACATGATTTTTTTCTAGTCAATTATAATTAGTTGTTTGTATATATTTTAATTCTAGTCAAATATAATAAACTGTATGTATATATATATATATATATTTAAACCATCTTTAGTACCGAGGCCACTATTCCCGCTACGAGCTCAAGAAATTGATTACTGTTTGTAAATATTCCACGTATACTTTTCATCGTATGAGATATATTTGTAGAAATATGGATTTGTGTAAATAACTATTTCAAGTATTTGTAAATAAAAATTCCATGTATACTTTTAATAGTGTGGGCTATATTTGTAAACAAAAACTTTGATTTGAATAAATAAATATATTTTAATTGTGCGAGAAAAAATATATAAAAACTTTGATTTGTGTAAATAATTGTGTGAAATAAATTTCTAAAAACTTTGATCTGTGTGATGTAGAAATATGGATTTGTGTAAATAACTATTTCAAGTATTTGTAAATAAAAATTCCATGTATACTTTTAATAGTGTGGGCTATATTTGTAAACAAAAACTTTGATTTGAATACATAAATATATTTTAATTGTGCGAGAAAAATATATAAAAACTTTGATTTGTGTAAATAATTGTGTGAAATAAATTGGTAAAAACTTTGATCTGTGTGAAATAAAATTTGTAAAAACTTTGATCTGTGTAATTAAATATTATAAAAACTGTTATGTTTGTGTTTTAACGTCTACACCCCCGCTCCCCTTCTATCCTATAAATACAAGTTCATTTAGCAAATAAGCTCACTCTCAAACATTATGGACAAGTTGAAACATTCATTTTCGGCCATCATCAGCGGCCCTTCCGGCTGCGGGAAGTCACACTATGTTGCCGAATTTATCCGCAACTTGGACACGATGTGTGACGTTAAATTTGATAAAATCACCTGGTATTATGCTCTATGGCAACCGGGATTCGAACAAGACGGCTTAGTCATATTCTGTAAGGGTTTACCGGAAATGGATGACACCTGTTGCGACTCTCCACAGCTGATTATCCTGGACGACCTGATGCGGGAAGCCAACGAGGTGGTCGTCGATCTTTTCACCAAAGGATGCCACCATCAAAATATTAGCGTCATGTACCTTACACAAAATATATTCCACCAGGGCCGGGGGCAAAGAGACATTTCCTTAAACGCGCACTATATCGTGCTTTTTAAAAATCCCCGGGATCGAGCTCAGATTCAACACTTTGCACGTCAAGTGTGTCCTGAAAACCCCCGTATTTTACAGGAGGCTTACGCCGACGCTACAAGTACTCCCCACGGCTATATATTGTTAGATTTCAAGCAAGGTACACCCGAATGGCTCAGATATAGAACCCGCACTAATGTCGGTTGTTGCGTGTACCTACCACGCAAAAGCTATAAAAACACCGACACGTCCCGCTTACAGATCATTTCATAACCATGAGTCCCAAATTGTTGAAGCAAGCGCCCCTGCTGCGTGCGATGCATCGCATGAACCTGCAGCAACGTGTCGCCTTGCTGAAAACGGCCGACAAGAAACTGATCGACTCTGTTTGCGAGTGTGCCTACAACACTTTAAAAGGGCGGGTGCCGTTGAAAAATGCGCAGAAGATAAAGTTACGTGCTCACAAGCAGGTGTTGCGCAAGTTGGTCAAACGAGGAGAGGGCTGGAAGAAGAAGAGACGACTGCTCGTTCAGAAAGGAGGAGCGTTCCTGCCCTTACTTTTAGCCCCATTAATCAGCGGTGTCCTCGGTTCCTTATTCAACAAGTAGACGATGGAACACACGAAAAAGATGATATTGGTGTCCCCGGAAACATTACACCGCTACGAGCAACACCACCAACAAGCGGCGTCGGCCACAAATCTAGTGGTCTCCGAGCTGGACAAGGAAATGGAAAAAATCCTCGCTTCAAAACTTGACGACAAGTCTAAATGGACTTTATACCAACAAGTGCTACAGCGCTATCTGCACTTTAGTCAACACCCTCCACTGCTTGAAAATACTGCCACCACCACGACAGCCCCCGTACTACCCGTCGCGGCTGTACTCAATACTGTACCGGTACAGGCGCGTAAAAAAGCCGAGCTTTTACTAGAACATATTAATTCCAGGGGCGGAATCTCTTGGGACGAAAACGGGGAAGTGAGTATTCACGATACGCCTCTCCGTGGATCCAACATTGTGGATTTAATCAACGATCTGGTCAGAGCGAGAAGACACAGCGAGCCGTCGGGGTGGCGAGAGTTTCTCACAGCGCTGCAGAAAATAAACGTCCCTAAAGAATTTATTGTGAATCCGAAACGTTTGGTGCCCATTAGGGATCCGACGCCCGTACCACTTACACCGTCACCGCAACGAACCAAGAAGAAGAAACTTAAAAGGGTGGACGAAAACAGGTGGCTGCCGTTCAGAGCTTAATGGACGACATCTACTACGACCCCGCTCATCCCGCGGGGTTTGCAGGGGCGGCGTCGCTCATACAAGCGTCCAAGAAAGATCCCGCCAAAGTACGAGAATGGCTTCGTGCGCAGGACGCTTATACCCTACACAAACCGGTGATAAAAAAGTTTCCACGCAATCGGTATGTGGTGTCAAACATTGACGATCTCTGGCAAGCCGATCTCAACGATATGCGAAGTCTCGGAAAGTACAACGACGGTGCGGTGTACTTGCTCACCGTCATCGACGTGTTTAGCAAGATGGCCTGGGCGAGGACGCTTCCGTCCAAGACGGGGAGCGTCGTGAGAGACGCCTTTCGGGACATTTTCGAGCAAAGCGGGCGCAAACCTCTAAGTTTACAGACGGACAAGGGGACAGAGTTCACGGCACGTCTAGTCCGGAAATTTCTCGAGCGAGAGGGCGTGCATTACTACACCACTAATAATCCAGACGTGAAGGCGAGCGTCGTGGAACGATTCAACAGAACTCTGAATGGACGCATGTGGCGCTACTTTACCCGAAATAACACGTATCGCTACGTAGACGTCCTCCAAGATCTCGTCGACGCTTACAACGGCGCAAAACATTCCAGTATCAAGATGGCGCCTGCCGACGTTTCAGAAACCGACGTGCTTCGTGTCAGAGATAATCTGTACGGTAAACGGGGTCCAAACTCAAATAGTAAGCCGAAACTCAAAGTCGGTGACACGGTGCGTATTAGCAAGGCCAAAATGCTGTTTGAAAAGGGCTACGAGAGCAATTGGAGCGAAGAGATTTTCAAAGTCAGCAGTGTCGTCATGCGACAACCAGTCGTCTACAGGCTGACCGATCTTGACGGCGAAAAGGTGGAGGGGACGTTCTACGAACCCGAATTGCAAAGCGTTCGTCTTCCGGAAATTTTCAAAGTTGATAAAATACTACGTGTCAAGGGCAAAGGCGCCAGAAAGAAAGTGTACGTGCAGTGGAAAGGTTACCCCGCCAAGTTTAATTCGTGGATCCCTGCCAGTTACGTCAGCGCCCTACCATGAAGGACCAGTTTTACCTCACCTTGCCGAGCGACAGCTCTATGGGATATTTCCCGAAAAATAACCTCACGAATTTCACCACGCAACTACCCCATCGTCTCACGCTCGACGGCCTGTGGGAAGTCGCTCTCGCCGAATTCCAATATCCGTGTTCTTTCACCACCGTCCCGGAGGGCCAAAATATTGTATGGTTCAACTGGGTGGACGCCAACGGTGTGGAACAAATATTCAAGGATCACATCCCTCCTGGAAACTATAGCAATATCCAAGAATTGATTAAAGCCCTAAACGAAGTAGACGCGTTTAAAGGCGATAAAGGGGTTGTGTTCAAGTACACTAGCACCAACAAAAAAGTGGACGTTGTTTCTTCTTCACCAAATATACAGCTGCTGGAACTATCTAGTCAACTAAGTCTACAGCTAGGATTCGATCCTTAGACGAATCTGATCAAAGTCCCAAAGTCACCGTACGCCGCCAACATTCTACTAGGCTTGCCCTCGCAAATGTACGTCTACACTGATATCGTCGATCCTCAACCCGTGGGCGATATCGTGGCACCTCTTTTACGTATCGTCGGTATCAACAACACAAACTATCTCTACGGCATACATAAGACAGTTAGCTACGATCCGATGCACTACGTGCCAGTACTTAGAAGAGAAATTGAAAGCCTGGAAATCAATATAAGAACCGACACCGGTGAACCTGTACCATTCGAGTTTGGAAAAGTGTGCGTGAAACTTCATTTTCGACGCCGCTCAACATGAACTGTCCCTATCAAAGATACTACGTCGATCAGGCTGGATCGGGGATATCTTCGATCTACCACGGTGTTCCCTATCAACGAGGGCACGGGATAGGAAGTTTTTTCAGCGGTCTATTCAAGAGCGTCGTACCGTTGCTGAGAAGCGGCGCCAGAGCCATCGGAAAACAGGCGCTTCACACGGGTATCGACGTTCTCTCCGACGTCGCCAATCAGCGTCGTCCTTTCAAAGAGGCTCTACGGCAGCGTGTCGGCGAGGCTGGAACAAATCTGAAACGCAAAGCGGAGCAGAAGATCGACACACTGATGACCGGATCAGGCTATAAGGGGCGTCGTAAGAAGCAACGACGTCAGTCTTCTGTCGTTGCCTGACGTAAAAAGGTCAAGAAAGAAGCGGTAGATATTTTCTGTTGAGATGTCGTTTCTACACCCCCAGTCCTGCGAGTGTGCCAGCAGTGAACTCGATCTATTTTCCGTCCCGCCCACGCAAACCAGTCTCGAAAGCGGGCAATGGCTCCAATACAAACCTGTCTCTTCCCTCACAGATGATTCACCCATCGAATTTACCGTCACTGGTCAAGGCGAGTTCTATATCGATCTCTCGCAGACTATGCTCTATCTCAGGGCGGCCATCGTGAAACCCGACGGTGGCGCTTTCAAAGAGACGGATCAAATCGCTCCCGTCAACAACTGGTTGCACTCGCTATTCACACAGGTGGATGTGTTTTTAAACCAAAAACTAGTCTCACCGCCCAGCAACACGTATGCTTATAGAGCGTACATAGAGACGCTGCTCAATTACAACAGCGAGGCCAAGAGAACGCATCTGACTTGCGGTATGTGGTTCGCAGACAGCCCCGGAACCTTCGAGGCGGTTAACGCCGTCAACAGAGGGTTTGAGGCTCGTCGCAGTCTCACCGCACAAAGCAAGACGGTGGATCTTTTGGGGTATCTACACGGTGACGTGTTTAACCAATTGAACGGCACCGAACTCAGAGTCAAGTTGGTCCGTTCCCGAGACGGGTTCAGTCTTATGGCCGTCCCTGAAATTCTAAACTTTAAGGTTCACATCGCTGAAGCCGGCCTTCTAGTGCGACGCGTCAAAGTATCACCTTCTGTACTGTTGGCGCACGCCAAGGCGTTAAACGTCAGCCCCGCAAAGTATCCCGTCACCCGTGTGGAAGTAAAAACACTCACTATTCCCGCGGGCGTGCAAGGGAAATCACTGGACAACGTGTTCACCGGCCAGTTACCCAAGCGATGCATCGTGGGATTTGTATCGAACGCCGCGTTCAACGGAGACGCCACCAAGAACCCGTTCAACTTTCAAACGTACGGCATGAACCATTTCTCGCTGTACGTGGACGGGGAACAAGTGCCGTCGAAACCGTTACAACCCGATTACACAAACGGCAACTATGTCATGTCCTACCACACGCTGTTTTCTGGAACGGGTATCCATTTCATGAACGAGGGTAGCGACGTCACACGGGAAGCCTTCCCTAAGGGATATCATCTCGTGGCTTTCGATCTCACACCCAATCTCTCCGCCCACATCTCGTCGCATTGGAATTTGACGCGGCACGGTTCTCTGAGCATCGAAGTGAGCTTCGCCAGAGCTCTCACCGAAACCGTCAACTGTATCGTGTACGGGGAGTTTGCCAACATCATCACCGTCGACAAGGACAGAAACGTCGTGACCGACTATGGGAGTTAATATAAGCGGCTTCCCGCCCCTTACACTCGTCATTTAAATCATGGACGTCGTCGTGGATTTCCAGAGTTTCATCGACGACAACAACGAGTTTATCGTCAAGGAACTGAGTGTATGCGGAACATTACTTCAACATTGGGTGTTAAGGCCCCCGTTCGCTATCGAGGAACTTTCAGCCGCCGCTAAAAAACAAGCCTACTATATCGTCAACCATCTGCACGGTATCCCCTGGGATAACGGTGATGTGGATTACACCATGCTCGAATCTCTCATCTCCCGCGCCACGACGCGCGCAGAAACCGTCTACGTCAAAGGAGCGGAAAAGAAAAAGTTTCTGGCCAGATACACGCCTACGCCCATCGTAGATCTGTACGACAGAGGTTGTCCTTCTTTGAAAACACTTAAATTGGGGCGCATCATGTGCACAGCGCACAGTTCTGTGCGGAATTTCTGTTCGGCCTCCATCGTTTTGGGACTTCGAGACTGGATGATTGAAGATGGATACGCACACCATAAGACGTGCGCTGAAAACAAGCCCGTGGTTCCGTTCTGTACGGTCGGGTGTTTTCCCCGCTGATCAACTACCCGCGAGAATAGCGCGACCTGCAGCTATCGTCGTCAAAACCGATCCACACACCGAGCCCGGCAAGCATTGGGTCGCCATCTTTATCGACAAGAACGGTGCGGGAGAATACTTTGACAGCTATGGTTTTCCACCCCGTATAGTCACATCTGGCATTTATACGCAAAAACACTTGTCGCACGACTCATAACACGATACAACTTCAAAGCGTAGCCTCGGACGTTTGCGGACATTACTGTCTCGTGTACCTTCTCTATCGCGCCCAGAACATTCCGATGAAAACTTTCCTCGCCCTATTCTCGCCCACCGATCGTGCCGCCAACGACGCTAACGTGTTGAGATATTACAACACATTTTTCAAGACTGTGGGTTCCTGCCGCCGCCGCCCTGCAAGAGGGTGCGTCCAATCGGCGTGCGCCTATAAAAGGGGCGCTCCGATGGCCTGCCGGGCATAATCATGGAAGGCCAAGACGTATGCGCAAGGCAGGTGAAGCCGCTCGCCGTCGCCGGTATTTTCAACACTCTATTTCCGCTGGACGCGGTCGACGCCAAGCGAGTCATCGTCGGCATGAGCGTCCAGAACGACTTTACGCCCTATGTCCAGCTAGAAAAATGCGGCGGGAACTGCGCCGTGTTCAACCGTACAGAGTGGCAAGAACTGGGCGGCTACAAGCAGGTCATATCAAAGTTTTTCACCAACACGCATCCTCCGCAGAAGATCACTCTGACTAACCATGAAATCTCCCTGAGACGTATGTGCGGTGACCGTATGGTGGTCATCAGCGAAAAACAGGACGCGGGACTCAAACGGGTCGCCTATCTAGCACCTAGCTGGGCGCGTCTCTGCGATGTGTGGGACCTCATCGACGCAGCCGTCGACCGCAGGGATATGTGGTCGACACCTGTCGCGCGCTATTGCAACGATCTGATCGACACGCTCGTCGTAGATGTGTGCGACGAATCGGCGGACGTCATCGACCTCGATCAGCCTACGGTGGAAACGCACATCAGAAACCTTGATCTCCTCAGTGCTACCTACTATACACGACAAGTCGTCGGTTTGGACTATTACATGCTGGATTGTGAACTGAAAACAATTTTACTGACACATCTAAGAGACACTGTAGAAAAACGCATGAACGAATATATTCGTCATTCTTGTAAAAGTGTATAATATGTTTTGTAAAACCTTTAATGTATAATAAATGTATGTTTTGTAATATAGTGTTTTATTCAAGCAAAAAAAAACAAACACACATGTCTGTTCCTTACGAGTCTCGACTTGTTGGGCTAGCAAACATGAACAGAGTCAATTAGCTCACAGTTTCAAGGTCACGACTTGTCTTGTCAACCCGCCAAACCGGCGGGAGGTCTTGGGTTCGAATCTCGCCCTGGTGAACTGGGGGGTGGTTTTCTACTCTTCCTCACTCCACGTAGAGTTTAAAGTCCTCCTAAGCTAATGGCTGCCCTGGGGGTAACTAACAAGTTACAATAACAAGCGCCAAACGATAACAATTCGTTCAAGTGCTGTACAAGTCGTCGGTTTGGACTATTACATGCTGGATTGTGAACTGAAAACAATATTACTGACACATCTAAGAGACACTGTAGAAAATCGCATGAACGAATATATGCGTCATTCCTGTAAAAATGTATAATAAATATATATATATAGTTATTTGTAATATCCGTGTTTTATTCTCCTTCCCGAGCGACGATTGATTACCAAAGGGGGGGATGGGGGGGCTGCAGACAAGCACGGTCATATCTACCTGGCGGGGTGGGGGGGTGTAGGGAATGCCCCCCGGGACACAAGCACGGTGGAACGAGGATGTCAGACAAACACGTACAGGATACAGGTTGCAATAACAAGGGGGGTGTAGGGAATGCCCCCGGGACACAAGCACGGTGGAACGAGGATGTCAGACAAACACGTACAGGATACAGGTTGCTATAACAACAACAGGTGACGTCACAACAGGATACCCGCTACGAGGATGTCAGACAAGCACGTACATGTTCAAGGATACAGGTGACGTCACAACAGGATACAGGTTACAATAACAACGCATGAGAAACAACAGGTGACGTCACAACAGGATACAGGTTACAATAACAACGCCTGAGGGCTGTACCCATGCACCGTACAAGCTACTAGTAGTTTCAAGAACTCAGTTTATCTTATTAGACAAGATATATTGCGTGACCGCACGCTTAAAGGGAATTGTGGATGTTAGGTGACGAGTCGAGATATCTAGTTTGTTCCAAGCCTGTGATGCCAAGACAGTGACAGAACGAGCATAAGTTTGAGATCTATGTATGGGAATAGACATCTTTAGAGTGGATTCTGATCTAGTAGCTCGGCTGTGTTTATCTTTAAGAAATGGGAACCGTTTGGATAGGTATTGAGGCTGAGATGTTGATAATATTTTATGAAGCAATACTAATAAATGTAGCCTTCGCCTTTGATTTATTCTTAACCAACCCAGTTTTTTAAAATACTTAGAAATATGGTCATGCTGTTTTAAGTTAAATATGTATCGAACACATGTGTTTTGTAGTCGTTGTAGTCGTTCTGCTAGATCATCTCTAAGTCATTATATACTACGTCACAGTAGTCAAAGTGTGGCATTATTAAGCTCTGGACAAGGATAATTCGTAAAGTTTCTGGGATAAAATTCTTTAGTCTTCTCAGTGAATGTAAGCAGGCATACACTTTTTTGCAAATCGAAGTTACCTGATCTGTCCAATTAAGATTTTCATCAATAATCATACCAAGGTTTTTAGTCATTGTTGTCAGTTGTACCGTGGTTACTCCTAATCGTATGTCAGTCAGCAGGGATCGGTCCACATTCAGTAGTAGTCTGCTTGTTCCTATAAGAATGGCTTGAGTTTTATCAGGGTTCAATTTGAGTCCATTTTTTTCAGACCAAGCATTTATTGCAGCTAGGTCAGTATTTATTCGCTGTATGGCTGTATTTATTGAAGAACGGTCAGTGGAAACATATATTTGAAGATCATCTGCATACATGTGATATTTACAGTATGACATTGAAGAAGTGATATCGTTTACATATAGAGAAAAAAGCAATGGCCCTAGAACTGAGCCCTGTGGAACACCAGCTTCAACTGGGCGCCATGTTGAGAACGTGTTGTCTATCATAACACTTTGCTGGCGACCATTCAAATAAGATCTCATCCACTGTATACTGCCTGGAGAGAAATTAAATAATACATGCAATTTTGCTAGTAGAATATTAAAATCCACAGTATTAAAAGCTTTTGAAAAATCTAATAATATAAGTGTTAGCTCACGCTTATCCATGGCTAGTCTGATGTTGTCTGTGACATTTATCAACGCGGTACATGTAATATGGTGTGATCTGAATCCTGATTGATAGGCAGTTAACAAATTGTGTTTGTTAATGTGTCGGTAAATTTGTTGATGCACTAGGAATTCTAGTGCCTTAGAAAGGGACGGAAGTATACTTATAGGTCTAAAGTCATGTAACTCTTTTGCTAGTCCTTTTTTAGGTACTGGCGTAATAAGTGCGAGTTTCCAAAGTGCGGGATACTTTCCGGTCATGAGTGAGAAGTTGAATAAGTCAGTTATTGTTGATATAACATTTCTCAAAATTGTTTGTATTAGCAATATTGAAATTTTGTCTATACCCTGTGCTTTCGATTTTATTCTCATTACTGATTTGTATACCTCACGATGAGTCAAATGGGCAAAGTAGAAAGTACTGTCATCATTATAGTCATTATTATAATTACTTGGATTGGAGGCATGAATATCGTTTACAGTTTGTATTCTAGCCATCTTGTTAGTTACATTAGGAATGTGAAGAAACTCTTCATTGAGTTTATTGGGACTGATGTGCATATGATTGCTTTTGGGTAGTGTATGTCCCACTCCCATCCTCCGCAGTTCCCTCCATAGTTTTTTGGGTTCTCGGCTAGTATTAGAGAGTGAAAGGGAAAAGTCCATTTTAGCTTTCCTAATGGCCTGGGTACATTTATTACGCAGACGTTTATACTCCTCAAAATTTATGTTGCCTGTATGTGGCTTGATTTTCGATTCTCTTTTAAATTTCGCATATGCTTGGTCACGTCTCCTCATCGATAACTTAATGTCTTTAGTCATCCAAGACACAGGTGGTCGACTAACACGTCGAGTTTTTACTGGTGCATGTTTATCGTACAAGTCAAGGATCATATCATTAAAAAGATGTAACCTGTCATCAATGTTTAATTTAGTGTTGACCAGGTACCAGGGCATGGATTGAGCATCAGCATTCAGTTTGTCTGTATCAATGGATTTAATGTCACGATATGTGATTACCTTGGGTGCAATTTTAGCCATGCGCATTGAGTAGGATAGGTAAACAAGATCATGATGCGAGATTCCGGGGACCACGATTTGTCCAGAAGAAATCACTTTATTAGAGTTTGAAGTATATATATGATCAATCCACGTATGCGAGGTTGCAGTATGATGTGTTGCGTCTAAGTGACATGGCGTCATATTGTATGAAGAAAATAAAGTCAGTAATTGCGAGGTTTCATTATTGCTACTAAGTAAGTCCACGTTAAAATCACCCATTACAATTATATGTTCATATTTGTGCATGTGCTCAGTCAGGTCAGTCTCAAAGGCAGTAAATTGACCAACTCGAGGTGGCCGGTACACTACAGATAACATAAGCCTTTGTTGTGAATTGTTTATTTCAACAATAATGTATTCAGGTTGCGCTGAGTACGGACTCAGTAATGCAGATAGTACTTTATATTTAATATCATCTCTGATGTACATACACACACCTCCACCTCCCTTCATGGTTCTGTCATTTCTAACGAGTTGATAACCTCTCAGGTGTACTAAGCTAACCAGGATTCAGAAACAAGAATAGTATGAAAGGACAGAGAAGAAAATAAGCTGTAGAATTAGTGGAAATGGCTTAGTAAAGACTGTGCATTTACGTGGGCCACCTGCAGCGATAGCGGCTGGCTTTCAAGTACATTGTGAAGCATCATGATTGTTGAAGGAGTTGTAGAAGAAGGGAGGGAAGGGAGCGACTGGTCAAGGTCACCAACAGACATGGAACATAGCTCACTAAAACATATTGAAGTTGGGCTATCTCGCCCTTGTAAAATATTATCCGCACACATACAAAAATATAAAAATAATTAAACTTACCATTACCCGAGATCTTATGACTTGAGTTGAGCTTGTTAGCACATATACACATCCCGATACACGCATTTTAGAACTTGGTAAATTAATACCAATAATTAACACACACAATAATATATCAAATACCACACTAAAAACAAATGAAGCCATGAGAAAAAAATATATATAAAAAAATATGTAATTGATTTTTGAACTTAGTAAGTTAATAATAAAGAGTAAAACACAGAACAATGAATCAAATACCGCACTAAAAACAAATTAAAATGACAAAAGTTACGAAATTTAAAAAAAAAAGGGATTTAAAAGAAAAATAATAATAATAAAAATAAACAAAGAGACGTAGTAAAATTGTATTTCCAGATCATTCACTGTGCCCTTGGTAGCTCTTCCATGCAGTTTATGTGCAACTTGCGTGTTTCAGTCTTAACAACAATGCGTCCATCTAAAGTCCATACGTTTTTCAAACCAAATTTCTGTATAGCTGCTTGTAGTAAGATAATACGCTCAGCAGATAGGTCTTACCTTACAGTTATTCCTGACCCAGCAACATTGGTACTCTTTTTGATACTCGCTCGATTGGGACAAAACAAGTTAATTTTGATCTCTTTCAATCAGCTTGGAAAATACAATTTTTTAAATCCTGCTCTGAAATTAGTTTTCAAAGAGGATATTATGCGCTGCAGACACAAGTGAGAGCTTTGCAAAGCAATAATAAAAAAGTTGACATTTTGGACATATTGTGTGGCCTGAAAGAAGACCATGAAGAGTTTGCCATCAACAGCATAAATCAATATGGATTCCAGTGTCTAAATGTTGACAGTGAACGCGCATTTTCGGCATATTCCAACATTATGTCAGATAAGCGCACTAACTTTAAAATCGAAAATTTGGAAACAATGCTGTCTTTGTACTTTGGTGATTGACGTGAAGTATGTTGAAAAAAAAGGTACAAACATGTTTGTCTAGTAAAAATAATTCAGTGCAAGTACTTTTTAAACTATTTGAGTTAATTTACTACCATTACCTTTAAAAAAACTCTTTAAGACCTTTAATACCGAAAATCAGGGTCTTAACCTTTTATTAATCGAAATTCAACTTTTTATTTAACGAAATCAAGTAATTTTATTTACCGAAAATCATGGTTTTACCCTTTTATTTACCGACTTTTTATACCGAAATTCATCTTTTTATTTAACGAAAACCAGTGGTTTTATTTACCACGAATCAGGGTCTCAAATTATCACTAGTGAGAGTTTTTTTTTTTCTTTTGGACTTTGATTTTGTTTGCTTACACGCCACTGTAGAGGTACCACTAGTTGTGGCCTTTATTGATTTATTGTACTCCTCAAAACTAATACTGCTGCCAGGTTTTATAAATAAATTTGTCCTTTTTGATGCCCTTGCTTTTGGAACCTTGCGTAGTTCACTTAGCATCGTTATTACAACATTTTCCCTCATCATAGGAGGTATAAGAGCCTGGTCAAGATTATTGTTGTCATCTGGTGCTCTGTTGGAAGTGCTAGGGGCAATAGGTTTAGTAAGACCCGGCATAGTTACTGCACCTTGGTCTCCGGAGTTTGGCGTTTTCTCAGCAGTTTGTGCAGGATCAGGAAGATTATTCAAAACACGTTCTCTATCAAATGGTCTAATACCAGTGCAAGCAAACCCAGACATTATATTGTCTTTTGCTTTTGGTTTCAAGGCAGTCATTAGTGTTTTTTTTAACCGTTTTGGGGAAACCTCCTGAGCTATCCAGGATTTTCAGAATATGATATCTAGATGGAGTAATCCTCACTAAAAGCATAACAATAATATATTTGGCTATTTGATTCTTAATATTGTAAGTAAAATCATTTTTACATTCACAAGCTCTCTCCTTTTCTCTTCCCTCACGAGCCGCACAGCCGGTAGTACACTTAGGTGAGACTCCAGCTCTCAAGGTATTCGTGGTGAGATGCTGAGGTTGGTACTTCTGTGATTCTAATGCAACCGGGACGAGCCAAGAGGAATTGCCATGGTGACTTACCTGTTAGCGTATCACCACGGTGCTGAAAGGTCCTTATTCCAAAGAGCTAGATCCTATGTTTGATAATTAATGACTATACATAAAAATTTGGGGTAGGGTACTAAAAAGTATGTGGCAACGGAATATGTTTTGTCGGTACAAAAAAAACAGAACTTATTACTTCATTAGTGTGCACATATTTTAATTTGCTGACACAGAAAAAATTATGCCCTACCTATTTGACGCCAAATAATGTATAACTCTAATACTACAGAATTAGAACCCAAAGGTAATTTACATATTTTACATATATAATAACTGGGTTCTGTTCATCAGCTATAACGATGAAACAAAAGGGGGAAAAAATAATTTAATACTGATCTTAATTTGACAAAATTTAGTGGTAAATAATGGAAATAGTAGTTAATAAGTTTAGATAAAAAAAAATATTGTGTCTCTACTCTTACTAGCTTATTCGACCCCACAATAAATTGTCTTGGTAAAAAAAAATGTATAGTTGTAGTCTTGAGTTGTATTTTAATGAATGGAAAGTTCTTACTTGTATGAATCTTCTATAATAACTGGATACTGTTCACCAGTTGTATAAATTTTCCTCTTTCCTGTTTCCTTTTCTTGATAAAGAAAGCTCAATAAACTGGTAGAAGTCACCACTTAAATATTTGAAGATGAATCTCACTCTGATGGTTAACGTGGATAAAACTTATATCCATTCTGGTAGCAATTAAATCAAAACTTTGATCTTGCGCTACAAAAAAACGAGGGTTTTTTCCTAGATAAAAACCAGCGCGTCCCTTGGTTGTTTATTTTCTTTCTTCATAAAAAAGTGTTGTCATGGCAACCCAACAATAAAAAAACAAACAAAGGAAATCAATTTAGTAGTGTATCGAGGAAAGAATAATTTTTTGAAACTTCAGAGGTGTTGTTCATGGAGAAATAAAAAAAAGTTCATTTGAAAAATATTTAAAAAGTTGATGCAGAAATATGGTGAATATTATTTACAAAATGCAATCCCGTACACTTATAATAATTGTACAAATGGCAGCAATAAGCCAACTACTGAGTCCAAGATGGCTGCGTTATCTAATAGCTCGTGATATTATTCCTCGAGTGGGCGCGCTGTAATATTTAACACAAGCAGGCACGTGAGGTATTTTATACCCCACTTTATTTTCATGGTGCTATTTATACATGTATGAACGAAATAATTTGTTTTCTGGTATGTTTTATTTTAATTAGAGCCATTTAAGCCTATTAAACAAATAACGTATTAATAACCAAACATATTGATAGATATTGATATGTCACTATAATAGAAAATAGAAAAAGGTTTGATATTTAGCAAAATATTTTTATGAAAGTTACATACTTAGACGTTACTGTTTTTGTTAAGTACTGGTTAATATTTTGATATTTAATATTCTTACAGATACAATGTGATTAAAAGTACAATACAAATATAGTAATAATAATGATAATTTAAAATAACTACTAATTTAAAAAATATGAAGTTTTAAAAAACTAAACATTTTTAAGAACCAGCCTCATTTATGTTGTTACACTAATCATATGTGTACATTATATGAACGTGATTCTTACATGTAAATTGTTTGCATGTTCTACATTTTATTGTGGTGCCAACATCTTTTGATCGACCACATAACACACACCTTCCTCGTTTCTTTCTGGCTAACTTTTCGCCATCTTCATGCTTCATAGTACTTTCTGAGAAAGGCTGATAATTCAATTGGGAGCGACTTGATTTAGCTCTTTCTTCAAGCTGAGACTTCATCATAGTCAAAGCTAGCTTTTTCAAAATTATTCTTCTGGCTGTAAAATGTTGAGATGTTGAAGAGTATAAAATTTGTGCATTGATGCCAGATATATTTATCAATGAATAAAATACTCTCATAGGCCATCGTCGTGTAATACTTGCAACATCGTATACACTACACATTTGATCCACTGTATCTATTCCTCCATTTGACTTGTTGTAATCCATTATTATATCTGGTTTTTTAGTATCATCATTGTAATTGGTGAGTCATGCATTGTAGATAATAAAATGAAAGCCTTGTTTTTCTTGGGCACAAAGGATGTGATCGTCATATTTTTCTGAAATCCACCCCCCTGCGGGACGGGATTTAGAATAGTCCCACAGTAACCCCTGCTTGTCGTAAGAGGCGACTAAAAGAGGAGGCTTCTGTGCAGGACGTATCTACTGCAGGAAAAACCTATCCTAAATTTTTCCTTTCACTTCCTTCTTTCTTCCTTCCCTTTCACTCTTTTTTTCATTCTTCTCCCTTCTCTTTCTCTCTCCTTACCTCTTTCCTCCCTTCCCCTGCCGTTCAGCCTGCACAGAGACTTTTAGCCCCTCCGTTGACGACCTTGGCATCTGACACGGCTTTCCTTGGACGATTATTGGATACCACTGCTTTGAGCTCCTGAGTGAAAGTGCGCCAGTTGTAATATCTCAGTAGAAGGGCCTTAGGGATGACAATAACCGGGTACCCTACTTTGAGAAAAGACCGGTTGCGTTCACGAGGGCCCGGACGTAAAATTGGCACTTTCCTACACCCACTTGCTGCGATGACCTCTCTCTCGGTGATGCCCTATGCGAAGGTTGTCATGTCTAGCGTCGTATGGGGCCTCTTGTCGGGACAGTTAACAGGGCCTTATGTGGTAGTACCAACATGGATCACCCTGGGTCTACGATCCGAGTACTGTGTAGGTTGTCCCCAAATATAGCATGGCCGATAACCTTGTCACCGCTAGCACCTTACTGCCAAATTCTGCTGGCACCTCACTGCCCGGCCCCTCACAGGGCCGTAATATTGATAAAAGGAGGAAACGGGTAAGGCCGTCCAGCCCTCTATTGGAAAAAATCCAGGAAGTGGTGAGGCCTCAGCCCCGCTTCCTGGTAATGTCTCGAGTGGATGAAAGCGAGAACCTCAAACGTGTCAGCCCATTTATCCTCGAAAGAGTGATAAGTGGAGCTGCAGAGTCTGGAGTTACAATTAGAAAACTGCGTGATGGCACGATATTAATCCAGACTGACAATGACATCCAGACTGCTAAAATAATGGCAATAACTGAGATACCGTTGAGCCCCTCGAACTATATAAAGGTGAAGGTGAAACCGCACAGGTTCCTCAATGTTTGCAAGGGAGTGGTCACTTGCTATGACCTCGACTGCGTGAACATTGAGGATATCTGTGAGGAGCTTTCCCCTCAACATGTCACCGAAGTATATAGAATCACCACCAAAAGGAATGATGAAGTAAAGAAAACCGACACGTATATATTAACGTTTGCGACTCCTACTCTACCAAAGGAGTTCCGAGCTGGCTTCCACGTACTTAGAGTCCGGCCGTATGTCCCCAACCCTCGGCGCTGTTTTCAGTGCCAGGAATTTGGGCATACGAAGCTGCGATGCCGTGGTAAGCCTACCTGTGCAGATTGTGGAAGGGAGGCTCACGACACACCGTGCGAGTCTCGTAAATTCTGCGTAAATTGCAAGGGTCCACATTCTGCTTGGTCTCGGTCCTGTCCGAACTGGAAGGTAGAGAAAGGAATCCTGGAGATCCAAACAGAAAAGAAGATCCCCTATGCCCAGGCCCGCAAAGAGTATAATTCACTACAAGCTTCAGTATTTCAGACTTCCTACAGTCAAATTGTGACCCAAAATATAAATTGTCCTGTCATTGTGGAGTTAATATATCAAAGACTTCTTCACGACCCGTGCCACTGGTCTCTGCTCGAAACACTTATAGCCATACATCTCACCCAACTATGTCGCCGAAATTATTACGGGAGGCGACGCCTCCAAAGAAGCAACCTTCACCACCTCTACCCCCTAGGAGTCCTCCTCGGGGCCCTCCCCCGAGACCTCCTCGGGGCAGAAAACTACGTGCGGCCGGTGTAGAGCCACTCAATCCCGCCTTTGGGACTCCGGAGGTTGGGATGAGTGGTAAAACAGGTGAAGCCGCAAAGGCGATCCCCACTGGTGCCTTGAGAAAGGAACATCGAGGGACCGCCGAAAAAACTAATATAAATAAAGCGCCGAAGGCCTTAACAAAGCCTTCGCGCAAAGACCCAACGACCCTGTCTCTCCAGGATAAATCAAAACCTCTCTTGAAGCGGGAGGTCCAGGAGAGACTGGGAAAAGCAAGAGGGCCTAAAAAGGGCCTCAATCAATTTTTATTTTTAAAAGATAACGTTATGGATTGCGAGGATTATTAAACTTTATATTTATAAATAATGTCGCTACTACAATGGAATTGTAGGGGTTTCTTTGCTCGTTTAGAGGAAATTAAACAAATATCTTCCCTGCATCCCCCCATCTTGTGTTTGCAGGAGACCCACTTCCGTACAACTGACAACCCGAGGCTTCGTGAGTACGATATATATCGTGTGACAGTATGCAGCATCTACCTCCCACCAGGTGAGCGCGTTTCAAAGAGGAGCCTAGAGGCCCTCTTTATAAAACTTCCCGCCCCTTACATCATCTTGGGGGATTTTAATGCGCATAACCTGGTGTGAGGGTCTAATTTTACAGGCGCCCGTGGGAGGATGGTAGAGGATATTCTTGTCTCGGGCAACCTGGAGTTAATGAACACCGGGAACCAGACACACTTCTCCACCTTTAAAGGTGTATCCTCTTCCATCGACCTAACTTTATGTAGCCCCGGGATCGCTGCTCACTTCCTTTGGGAGGTTCACTCGGACCTATGTGGCAGCGATCATTTTCCAATTCTGGTTTCACCACTTCAAGATAATCTCAGTACAGCACGGCTACCCCAGTGGGTTATCAAACGTGCTGACTGGGATAAATTCCGCGAGCTCGCCGTATTTGATGAACCCCATTCTCCTGACATCGATGTTAGGGTTGGACGTTTTACTTCGACGGTAATAGCAGCTGCGAGGGCTTCCATTCCTAAATCCTCGCCTTATCCGCGCCACCGTCCAGTTCCCTGGTGGAACGAGGAATGTCGGTTGGCTATTTCTGACCGTCGAAGGGCCCTACGTCTCGTCAATCGGCGTCCTACCTTGGATAATCTAGAATCATTACGGATTCTGCGTGCTCGAGCTCGCCGTATCATTCGTGAAAGCAGAAAAGAGTCTTGGAGACAATTTATTTCTACCCTTACTATTTCAACTCCCACAACTAAGGTTTGGGACAATATTCGTAAATTACGTAGTAGCAAAAATACCATTAATAATATACCTGCCCTCATGTCAAACGGTACGCTTGTCTCCTCCCCTGTGGAGGTCGTCAATGTATTGGGCTCTATGTTCACCGCTATTTCTGGCACTGCAAGCTACTCTAATGAGTTTGCAGCACATAAGCGGAACATAGAGCGCCATTCTATTGACTTTGGTCAGAGTCGGGGGGAGGATTACAACTCCCCCTTTACAATGGATGAATTGACTTATGCCCTGTCTCAGGTGGGCAACACAGCTTCCGGTCCCGACGACATCCACTACGATATGTTGCGCCAGCTACCTCCTGCTGGACAGACATATCTCTTGGACCTTTATAATAGTGTTAAATGAATCGATTTTTAAAATTTGCTCATGTATCATCTGCACAAGGGGATTCCAGGAGTGGAGAGTGGACAGTGCCAACAGAGCACTCATGGATTATTATTATTATTATTGTTTTGAGGCCCGTCGACACAGTGAGGTCATTAGGGCCTTTAAAATAAAATAAACACAGTAAAATCCCCATTAGGGACGAGACACATCACATATAGTCCACCTGTTAGAATAAACAGGTGGAAACATAAAATATAAAACAATATACAATATTAAACTTTGTATATCAATTAAAAACATAAATTCTCAATATGAGAAAAAGCCCATTTGAGACACTCCATAGGAGCGCTCAAATGGGCTAATAGAATAAAAGGAGTGATACACCTGCTAAAATAAAACCACAGGTGTATGCACTCCGTTATAATTACAAAACAAACATATTAAAATATAACACATTAAATTTTAAAATGTGTTAAAATAATACGTTAAAAAGACAGAACAAACATATTAAAATGTACTAAAATGTTAAAAAGTTCTCAATATGAGATGAAATCCAGATGAGTCACTTTTATAAAGTGACTCAAATGGCATTAAAAAGGTCCGCCTGGCGTATAAAACTGAGTAAAAAATAACTCCTTCCGCACTATCACGTAGTAAAAAATGTAGGTCACCTTTAAAACAAGAGCCAGGCGGATAGGGGCATATTTACGACACTCCACCAAAATGTGGTACACACTAAGGGGAGCATCGCAAAACTCACACACTGGAGGTGGATCCACTCTCAATAAAAAAACCATGGGTCAACGATGTGTGTCCGACGCGGAGCCTTGTCACGATGACCTCTCTTCTAGACTTTCGTATAGAAGAGGGCCATCGCGACACACCATCACTTATGGACCTCAGCTTGTTCTGAGCAGGAGTCGAAACCCACTGCTCGTGCCAGGTGCGTAAGACCCCACGCCGAACATAACCCTTTAGATCTAAAAACATGACACCCAAACTCGCCTCCGGAGGAAGGCGTGCTGCCTCCTTGGCCGCCTGGTCCGCCAGTTCATTTCCTGATGACAAGGAATCCAGCAGAAGGCGAGCTGGGTGTGTAATGAATCGATTTTTAAAATTTACTCATGTATCATCTGCACAATGGGATTCCAGGAGTAGAAAGTGGACAATGCCAACAGAGCACTCATGGAATCCGTGCAGATGAGCACAGAAAGGTGACACTTACAATAAACAAAATACAGAGATTTAAAAATGGCGTATAATTCAGCCGTAAAAACACTGGATTCCCCAGGTAGACCAAATTTAAAATTGTTTCCCTCCAAAACAAATGCGCATCCCACGGAGGTCCCACACTTGTAACCATCCGTATAGATGCGCTCAAAGCCCTGAAATCGAGTGGAGAGGAGTTCATTAAAGGTCCTCTCATATATAATCGGTGGGGTGGTCGCTTTAGGGAACTTGGCAAGATCAAAATGGCATTGAAGTAGGCGTATCTTCCAGGGAGAAACTCGACCTGGGGATGTGGGGATAGCTTTTGGCAGGACTATCCCACACGTGTCGAAAACCGATAGCATCCTGATCCCAACCGGCCTTGCACAACGCCATTTGGTTTCATACAAGACACGGTTAGGGGGATGAAACACAGGACGGTAAGCAACATGATCTGGCATCCAATGTAGTTTCGACACGTAAAATGCCAGAAGATAAGACCGCCGGTAATGAAGAGGGGGCTCACCGGCGTCGGCACCGATGCTGACGACTGGACTGGTACGAAATGCACCAGTAGCAAGTCGTATGCCAGCATGGTGGACACTATCCAGCATCTTTAACGCCGAGGATCTCGCTGATCCGTAAACGAAACCGCCATAATCTAGTTTTTATCTTACCAAGGCCCTATACAGGCGCATCAGGGTTTCCCTATCAGCACCCCAGGACCGACCGCTAACAACTTTGAGCAGGTTGAGTGCTTTTATACACCTCGCTTTCAGGTCTTTGATGTGGGGGATCCAAGTTAGTTTAAAATCAAATAAAAGTCCCAAGAACCTTACAGTTTCTGATACAGGTAAAACAACGTTATTAAATAAAATGTTTGCGGCTGGATGTAATCCACGCAATCTGTGGAAGTGGACGACCGTCGTCTTGGCCGCAGAGAAGCGAAAGCCATTACGCGATGCCCACGACCACAGATTGTTGACAGAGAGTTGTATCTGTCGTTCAGCCCTGTGGAGACTCGATGAACTGCAATAAATTGCGTAGTCATTTACAAAAAGGCATGAACGAACAGGTAGGCGCACGTTGTCCACAATGCCATTTATTGCGATTGCGAACAACGTACAGCTCAGAGTACTACCCTGAGGCACCCCATTTTCTTGAATAAAATCATCGGATAAGGTGTTGTTAAACCTTACCCAGAAGTGTCTATCTGACATAAAACTAGCTATAAAAACAGGGAGGTTCCCCCTGAACCCTCAATTAAAAAGGGCTTTTAAAATGCCGTACTGCCATGTGGTATCGTACGCCTTCTCCAAATCAAAGAAAACTGCCAAAAGATGTTGTTTGTGGAGAAAGGCGTCACGAACCGTCGTCTCGAGACAGACGAGATGATCCATCGTAGATCGGTTACGGCGAAAACCACATTGAATATTTGATAGTAGATTGCGGGATTCTAAATACCATATTAATCGTTTATTTATAATTTTTTCCAATATTTTGCATACACAACTTGTTAAGGCTATCGATCTATAACTAGTTGGTTCTAATTTATCTTTGCCACTTTTATGTATTGGTATAACGGTAGCTTGCCTCCATAGTGTTGGGAATTGACGAGATTCCCAAACACTAATGTAGAGATCCAACAGATATGCCCATCCAGCAGGGGGGAACTGGCGCAACATATCGTAATGAATTTCGTCGGGGCCAGAAGCTGTGTTACCCGCCTGGGACAAAGCATACTTCAGTTCATCTAAAGTAAAGGGGGAGTTATAATCCTCCCCCCGGCTCTGACCAAAGTCAATAGAATGGCGCTCTATGTTCCGCTTATGTGCTGCAAACTCATTAGAGTAGCTTGCAGTGCTAGAAATAGCGGTGAACATAGAGCCCAATACATTGACGACCTCCACAGGGGAGGAGACAAGCGTACCGTTTGACATGAGGGCAGGGATATTATTTATGGTATTTTTGCTACTACGTAATTTACGAATATTGTCCCAAACCTTAGTTGTGGGAGTGGAAATAGTAAGGGTAGAATATAAACTGTCTCCAAGACTCTTTTCTGCTTTTACGAATGATACGGCGAGCTCGAGCACGCAGAATCCGGAATGATTCTAGATTATCCAAGGTAGGACGCCGATGGAAGAGACGTAAGGCTTTTCGACGGTCAGAAATAGCCAACTTACACTCCTCGTTCCACCAAGGAACAGGTCGGTGGCACGGATTTGGCGAGGATTTAGGGATGGATTCCCTCGCCGCCATGATGACCGTCGAAGTAAAATAGACAACATTAACATCGACGTCAGCAGAAAGGGTTTCATGAAATACGGCGAGCTCGCGGAATTTATTCCAGTCAGCACGTTTGAGCACCCATTGGCTTACCCGTGCTGAACTTGGAGGATCTTGGAATGAGGAAAGCAGAATGGGAAAGTGATCGCTGCCACATAGGTCCGAGTGTACCTCCCAATAAAAGTGAGCCGCGATCCCAGGGCTACATAAAGTTAGGTCGATGGCAGAGGATACACCATTGAGGGTGGAGAAGTGTGTCTGGGTCCCGGTGTTCATTAACACCAGGTTTCCCGAGACAAGAATATCCTCTACCATCCTCCCACGGGCGTCTTTAAGATTAGACCCCCACACCAAGTTATGTGCGTTAAAGTCCCTCAAAATTATATAGGGGGCAGGAAGTTGTATAAAGAGGGCCTCTGGCTCCTCTTTGAAACACGCTCACCTGGTGGGAGGTAGATGCAGCATACGGTCACTTCCATAGGAAGAGAGACTCTGACAGCAATCACTTGGAGATCAGATACAATATTTATAGTATTATGATAGATATTGCTACGTGCAAGTATAGCCACACCTCCGCTGGCCCTATCAAATAATGGCTTGTCGGTACGATATACATCGTACTCACAAAGCCTCGGGCTGTCAGTTGGGCGGTAGTGGGTCTCCTGCAAACACAAGATGGAAGGATGCAGGGAAGAAATTATTTGTTTAATTTCCTCTTCACGAGCAAAGAAACCTTTACAATTCCATTGTAGTAGCGACATTATTTATCAATATAAAGTTTAATTATCCTCGCAACCCATAACGTTATTTTTTTTAAATAAAAATTGATTGATGCCCTTTTCGGGCCCTCTTGCTTTTCCCAGTCTCTCCTGGACCTCCCGCTTCAGGAGAGGTTTTGATTTGTCCTGGAGAGACAGGGTTGGTGAATCCTTGCGCGAAGGCTTTGTTAAGGCCTTCGACGCTTTCTTCACAATAATTTTCTCGGCGATCCCTTGCTGGTCCTTCCTCAAGGTACCAGTGGGATTCGCCCTTGCGGCCTCACCTGTACCACCGCTCATCCTTACCTCCGAAGTTACAGAGCCAAGATTGAGCGGCTCGACAACGACCGCACTTAATTTTGGGCCCCGAGGAGAGCACGGGGTGGTACCCCGAGGTGGGTTCGGGGGGTTCCCCGAGGTGGGCTTGGGGGGGTTCCCCGAAGAGGGCTCGGTGGGGATCCCCGAAGAGGGCTCGGGGGGATCTCCGAGGCGAGCTTGGTAGGGTTCCCCGAGGAGGAGACCTCGGGGGTATAGGTGGTGGAGACGATCTCATTGGAGGCGTCACCACCTGCAAAAATCTTGCCACTTGTTGGCCTGGAGTTTCTCGAGTAGTGACGAGAGGCACAGGTCGGGAAGTGGTCTTTGAAACGTTGACTGCGCAGTGGCAGTTGGGACAATTTATATTTTGGCTGACTATCTGACGTCTGAAATACCGGATCTTGACTGGATAAGTATTCTTTGCAGGCCTGGGCATATGAAATCTTCTTTTCAGTTTGAGTCTCCAGGACTTTTTTCTCCACCTTCCATTTCGGACAACCCCGAGACCGGGCGGAATGTGGACCCTTGCAGTTCACGCAGAGCTTAGGAGACTCATACGGTGTATCGTGAACCTCTTTACCGCATTCCGCACAGGTTGGCTTTTCACGGCATCTCAGCTTCGTATGCCCAAATTCCTGGCACTGAAAACAGCGCCGAGGATTGGGGACATACGGCCGGACCCTAAGCACGTGGAAACCTCCTCGAACCTCCTTTGGAAGGGTAGGAGTCGCAAATGTAAGGATATAGGTTATAGGTATCAGTATTTTTTTCTTGGCCATTCTTTTTTGTCACTATTCTATAAACTTCGGTAACATGTTGAGGTGCAAGCTCATCACAGATATCCTCAATGCTCACGCAGTCGAGGTCATAGCAAGTGACCACTCCCTTGCAAACATTGAGGAACCTGTGTGGCTCCACCTTTACCTTTAAATGGGCTGAATTTCTCAACGGTATCTCAGTTATTCGCATTACGTTTACCGTCTGGACGTCATTTATGGTCTGGATCATCACCGTGCCATCTCGCAGTTTTCTTATAGAGACCTCTGACTTTGCAGCACCATTTATCACTCTTTCGAGGATAAATGGGCTGGCACGTTTCAGAGTCTCACCGTCATCGACTCTAGACATTACCAGGAAGCGGGGCTGGGGCCTCACCACTTCCTGGTTTTCTATAATTACAGGGCTGGACGGCCTTACCCGTTTCCGCCTCTTTTCAGTATTACGGCCCTATGAGGGGCCGGGCAGTGAGTTGCCAGCGGACAGTAAGTTGTCAGCAGCGACAAAAGAAGTGGCCATGCCATTTTTGGGGATAACCTACACAGTACTCGGATCTTAGACCCAGGGTGATCCATGTTGGTACTACCACATATGGCCCTGTTAACTGTCCCGACGAGAGGCCCCATACGACGCTAGACATGACAACCTTCGCATAGGGCATCGCCGAGAGAGAGGTCATCGCAGCAAGTGGGTGTAGGAAAGTGCCAATATTACGTCCGGGCCCTCGTGAACGCAACCGGTCTTTTCTCATAGTAGGGTACCCGGTTATTGTCATCCCTAGGCCCTTCTACTATGATATTACAACCGGCGCACTTTCACTCAGGAGCTCAAGGCAGTGGTATCCAATAATCGTCAGGGGGAAGCCGTGTTAGATGCCAAAGTCGTCAACGGGAGGGCCAAAAGTCTCTGTGCAGGACTGAACGGCAGGGGAAGGGAAGAAAGAGGTAAGGAGAAAGAAAGCGAAGGGAGAAGAATGAAAAAAAGTGAAATGGAAGGAAGAAAAAAAGGAGGTGAAAGGAAAGATTTAGGATAGGTTTTTCTGCACGAGGTACGTCCTGCACAGAAGCCTCCCCTTTTAGTCGCCTCTTACGACAAGCAGGGGTTACTGCGGGACTATTCTAAACCCCGTCCCGCAGGGGGGGTTGTCATTTTCTTCTTTAATATATCTACTGGCTTGTTCATTCATAAACCAATTTCTCTTCAGGCGTTATCACGATTACTTTTATTGTGGTAATCTTTAGTTTTTGAATCCCACAAATATCTGTGTTCTTAGTATAATCTCACTAGATTACGAAGTTCGTTTGTTTTCCATGTCGCGAGCGCGCGAGGCAATACACATGCATCCCTTGCAACTGAGCGGCTCACCCTGAGCGCCCTTTGAGCATCCCACTTTACCGACAGCGCGCCGGATCGCACGAGTCACGCTCGCACGCGGCAACGCTCATGTTGGGTCGCGAGGCAAACGCGTCTCCACATCGCGAAGCTGCCTCGCGAGGAAGCCTCGCGATGTCGATACCCAGTTTTACAGAAACACTGAGAAAATAGGAGCATCTCTGTCCAACAAATAGCGTAGTAATCAATTTCATATTCCAAAAAAATTCATAAAAACTGTGTGTTTGTTATATCTAATAAATTATTGGTTTTATAAAAATATGTTCCAAATTAAAATGTTTATATTTTGAATAGTATTACCAGTTAACAATGATAAGCTATTTGGTATCTCAAATAGTTGTGGAGGGTATGATCAATATAGGAAATTTTACGAGTATTTAGTAAATGCCTCTATCTTAAGATCAAAGAGAGAAATTTTGTGTGGCACATAATCATTTATTTTTTGTAATGTTACGGTGTCATGAAACGTCCACATTTATCAAAATCTAGAGTTTGATTTTTTTGACAATCAAAACAATCAAGAGAAAGTAAAAAATAAAAAATCACATACACAAACATCAGACAAAAAAAACCTCAAGTCTGATATATTTAAATTCAACCAACCTATAAAAAAATCAGACATTAAATAGACAAGTTCATTGTTTTCGTCTGCTGTTCTAAAAAAAACCAGGAAATTACTCTTATGAATATGTGTAATCCTTACTCCTTACACATCCCTCCACCCCTCTCTTCTGGCCTAGTAATATCTACGTCCATGGGTCATTCCGTATTATGCGCATCCTATTGAACTGTAATGTGCACGTCTATTGTTGCTATGGATCTATGATTATTGACTACAATCTGTCACAAATTAGTAGTGATACATTCTTGAAAGTTTCCATGTCATTAAGCTGTTTGATTTTCAAAGGTGTAATGCATTAACATTATAGCTAAAAGCGAAACCGTCCTTTCGCAAAGTTGTCAAATTATTTCAAAATTCCTGTGATTTCTCCTGAAAAATTATACAGAAATGGGTCAGTACAACTCTAAATACATAAAGCAAGAGCTTCTTCATTATCTCTCAGTTATTACTAAATTCGTGGTGGCCTTTTTTAGAAAGAGAGACTGGAGTTGGATGGAAGATTTACTCTTGTTCTTAATTTTACCGTTTCGCGTCATTGAGCTTTTCCTAAGCTGCCCCAGAATTATTGCAATGACCCAGTTTACTTTATGGGTGAGATTTATTTTAACGCTAAGAATCGGGAGGCTTTACTTAACAGACCATGTTAATAGAACAACTCTCTATGTTAACTCTTATTTTGTTTACTAATCTAAATTATAATTTTTATTTGACAATCCATTAAACTATCAATTGAGAAATAATAAATTATCTTGTTTGGATATAATTTTGTAATAAATCACATGTCGAATTACAGTCTTAGGTAAAAAAATACATGACAAGTAAATAACGTACGCATTATTTAAATATATCATAATTTATTTGGTAACTGATATATTACTGTACGACTTTCAATAATATATATATATATATATATTTGTTGTATGGGACGAAATAAAATTCATTTAATTTGTTTAAATGTATCAAAATATAATTTAAAACATTTCATGGTCATTAAATGTAAGAGAGGCTATGAAAGTGGAGGTAATGGGAATTACATTTGTGAGGACCATGTTAGCTGTCATGAGGAGACACAGGATTAGGAATAAAGTTGTCCGTAAAAGAGTGGGGGTTCAGGCAGTACATGAAATAGTAGAGGAAGCAAGAGTGAGATCGTCTGGGCATGTAATGAGGATGGAAAAAGAGAGGATGCCAAAGAAAATATTGAAAATGATATATGTAGGATAAAGACCGCAAGGAATACCAAGAAAGAGAGGGGAGGAGCAGATAACAGAACCTGTTCAAATGAGAGAAGAACAGAAGAAAGTAAAGAAGGAAGAATAGAGGAAGATGGAGTCATTTTACTAAACTGACCCTGTCACAGGCTAGAAACAGTTGATGATGATGATGACGACAAATTTAAATTAGTAAAACAAATATACCCCTGATTTCTTCAATGGTTTTGTCTCTATTTGCTTTATTTTTATTGCTTGCTTACAGCCCCTATAGATCACTTATAAGGGAGAAAATTATTGATAAACTACGTGAATTGTAAACAAAATCAATTCGATGAAATCTTTCAGGCTTTGGCAGACATATTTACAGACATCATCCTGGCACCTGTCTGTATTTCACTGGAAGTCATATATATTATAGAGGAGAGCTTAGAAAAAAATACAAATAATACACACATGACGCCCAAAGGTGAGTTTTGCTATGCATTGTTAAAAAGGATGTATGTCCTCTTGGTCTTCTTTTATTTTAGGGGAGTTTCTGGCTCGCTGACTAATTGGCTTTACTGCAAAATTATATAGACGTTATGGTAGAGGAAGGAAATGAAGGTATGTTGGTACAAAACAAATTCTGATTAAAGCGTGTACTAGTACATGTAAGTAACTTTTTTTTTATGTTCACAAAGTCTTACTACTATTACTTCTCATTAAATATATTGAATATTAGTTTTTAAAAATATCATAATGTGACCATTTGTTTTAAAGAATATATCCAACAGGAAAAAAAAAACCTTTAACCTCTAACTCTTATCCTGCTACTGGGCAAGTCATATACATTGTATTAAAAATTTGTAATATTTAAACTAAAAAAGAACTTAGAAAATATAAATGGAGCAGACGCTAAAATCAACTATAACTGACGATTTAACCTAGGGTGTAGATATAACAAGTGTAAATAACATAGAATACACTAACATCAGCATGAATATAGTATCAGTACAGTAGGACTTTGCTAAGAAGAAACATTTAGAAAAAAAATATTGTTTAGCATTGATAAGATTTAAACATAGCATTAATTTTATTTTATGGATAAGTTATTAATAATAGATATCAAACGTGACAGCTTAAAATGTGAAAGTTCGTTTACTAACTCTAAACTATCTTCATATGGAAATTTGACTATATAGCCATGAAAATCACACGAAGAAAATAAACCCCACCAACAATGCATATTGTACTATGCACAGTCCTAGTTAACATATCTCATCCCTCCTTGTGTCTAATATAAGTTATCTTGATTAGCTATTAAAAAGTATAAATAAGCAAAACAAAACATTAAAACATACTGGTAGCAAAAACATCCATGGATAAAACACAATGCTGTGTTTATTTACTTCTGAAGATTATATATATATATAATTATAATTATATACATATATTTATTATTATAATTATATATATATATATAATTATTATAATTATATATAGGGTGTTCGGAAACTCACTGCCCAAACTGCACCTATAGCTTGTTTGAGCCAAAAGTAATATAAAATCCCTGTACACTTACAATTTGAAAACTATGCAAATACCATTAAATTGTGTTAAAAGTTTCTGCGTACAACACCGGGAGAGCAAAGCTGTGCAAGCGTGTACAACAAGTTGCATAAGAGTTAGGCGCACGTCACTGCACTTGTAATAATGACAAGCACTTCCTGTGATGTAGGACCGTTTACGACAACCCTCACGATTCCCATTTCTAGATGGACTGGTGTGTTGTTTACTATTAATTGTGGTGTGTTCTGCTGCCGTACTCAAAGAAGTTAAGGTGTGTAGTGCCGTGCGCCTAGCTTCTATGCAACCTGTTGTGCACGCATGCTTGAACGGCTTTGCTCTCCCGCCGCTATACGCCGAAACTTTGAACAAAATTTAATGGTATTAGCATAGTTTTCCGGATGTAAGTTTACAGGGATTTTGTATTATTTTTGGTTCAAACAAACTATATGTGCAGTTTGGGCAGTGATTTTCCGAACATTCTATATAATAGGTCCCATTATCCCGTTTTCAGACCCATAATTTTTGTGGTTGATTTTTCCCCCCAGAAATGTTTGTTCAACTGGTTACAAAGAAAAACTCCTGGAAGATAATCAAGTTTTCCAGCTTGGTGTGTATAGAACTGGCCGTCAACCTGGTGATGTGCGTCCGTAAGATCATGTTAGCAGCGATATCATTAGTAGAGGAGGCGCAAAATAACCCAGATCACATTACGACGGCCATCAATACTGCTTATATCAACCACACACGTCTTAATCGTGGCAATATTATTAGGTGTTCTGTCTTACGACAGATCCACTCCTTTTGTCAGTGAAACCTAGTACCATAGCAAGCATTATAATAATTTCAGCAAAAGACTGGCCTTTTTTATTATGACCTTATTTCATGAGTAAAAGTTGAAAATCCAACAAAACTTGTTTGTTTACACAGTTTCTTATTTGGTATCACCTGTTCAGGCTATACGCCTATACGATCATTACTCTTATTGGTTAGGGATTATTAAGGAAGCATTTTAGAGGTAATCTTATCAGCATTTGCATAAAAGGAGGGTAGGAAAGATTTTAGGGGAAAAAACTCCCAAACTTCTATCATCAGCAAGCCAGTCTGTCACGAGAGTTGTGCAAAGTTTAAAATAAAAAACTCAACGACGCCTTACGCAAAATTGTGTATTTGTGAGATTAAAAGCATTCATCATAGCAGACCCAACTCAGCTCTCGGCTCACATCTACCTTTTTTTTATGTGCGCGTGAGGTATGGGAGTAAAAGGGAAAAGAAAAACCTACGATATGCCAGAAGTGTACAGTGCATTCGTATTTGAATGATTACTCAACACACTCCACGGTGACGATGGGGGACAAAGCGACAAAGTTTCTTGTTAATAAATACAGTATGTCTCTATTATGACAGAATGAACAATGTTCAGTATTAGGAACTCTTTATCTCCATTAATGTTTGATCAGAAATTATCCACGTGCTATAGTTTTCGTGGAAATTTACTATTTCTAGTTGATTGTATCACAGAGTTGATTGATATGTGATACACGCTCTTAAAGCAAAATATCATAAACCTACATTTAGCCTTTCGCTATCAAATAAAGCCTTGTTTTTATAGGGTCACAAAAGAAAGTCTTAAGATAATGTGGGATTGTTTTATAGAATTTTATGTAAGTTAACATTTATCATACATTTAAAATAAACTCTAAACTTAAAATTTAAACTTTTATACAGGTCAGAACTATTCCCAACATTTTGTTGAAAACCATACTTAAAAATATCAAACACCTTCTTAAATAATCTGGTTTCTATAAAAGTCTGCAACGCTTATTGGGCTCTCCCTTGAGGTAAGAGTCTATTAATTGACTCGATTTCTATTAGTGGGGAGGTCAAAAGTTAAATTCCAGCTGGGCACTTTAAGTATTTTTTTAATGTTATTTTTCTTCTCTACTCTAAAGTGGTTGCATTTCTTCTATCTGCCCTCCTCAAAGTTATACCATTGATTACGGCATTTTTACATTGATTAAAAAAATATTCTAACGGTAATATAGAATAAATATATGACCACATTATTTATTTAGAACCCCCTGCGGGACGGGGTTTAGATTAGTCCCGCAGTAACCCCTGCTTGTGGTAAGAGGCGACTAAAAGGGGAGGCTTCTGTGCAGGACGTATCTCGTGCAGGAAAACCTATCCTCAATCTTTCCTTTCACCTCCTTTTTCTTCGTTCCCTTTCACTCTTTTTTATTCTTCTCCCTTCTCTTTCTCTCTACTTACCTCTTTCTTCCTTTCCCATGCCGTTCAGTCCTGCACAGAGACTTTTGACCCTCCCGTTGACGACCCTGGCACCTAACACGGCTTTCCTTGGACGATTATTGAATACCACTGCCTTGAGCTCCTGAATGAAAGTGTGCCGGTTGTAATATCTTAGTAGAAGGGCCTTAGGGATGACAATAACCGGGTACCCTACTTTGAGAAAAGACCGGTTGCGTTCATGAAGGCCCGGACGTAAAATTGGCACTTTCCTGCACCCACTTGCTGCGACGACCTCTCTCCTGGCGCTGCCCCATGCGAAGGTTGTCATGTCTAGCGTCGTATGGGGTTTCCCGCCAGGAGGGTTAACAAGGCCTCATGTGGTAGAACCAACTAGGATCACCCTGGGTCTACGATCCGAGTACTGTGGAGGTTGTCCCCAAAAAAAGGCATGGCCACCTCCATTGTCGCCACTGACACCTTACTGTCCGCTAGCACCGTACTGCCAAACCCAGCTGGCAACTCACTGCCCGGCCCCTCACAGGGCCGTATTAATGACAAGATGCGGAAACGGGTAAGGCCGTCCAACCCTTTAATTGAACAAGTCCAGGAAGTGGTGAGGCCCCAGCCCCGCTTCCTGGTAATGTCTCGAGTAGAGGAAAACGAAAGTCTAAAGCTAGTAAGCCCATTTATCCTCAAAAGAGTGATAAATGGCGCAGCACAGTCTGACGTATCAATAAGAAAACTGCGTGATGGCACGATCATGATACAGACAATGACAGACATTCAGTCCTCAAAAGTAATGGCAATATCGGAAATACCGTTGAGCAAAACTTCTCATATTCCGGTGAAGGTGGAGCCTCACGAGTTCCTCAATGTTTGCAAGGGAGTGGTCACTTGCTATGACCTCGACTGCGTAAGCATTGAGGATATCTGTGAGGAACTTTCTCCTCAGCACGTCACCGAAGTGTACCGCATTGTCACAAAAAAGAACGGACAAGATAAAAAAAACTGACACCTATATCCTTACTTTTGCGACACCTACCCTTCCAAAGGAGGTCCGAGCAGGTTTCCACGTGCTCAGGGTCCGGCCGTATGTCCCTAACCCCCGGCGCTGTTTTCTGTGCCAGGAGTTTGGGCATACGAAGCTGCGCTGCCGTGGCAAACCAACCTGTGCGGATTGCGGACAGGAGGCTCACGAAACACCATGTGAGTCTCCTAAGTACTGCGTCAACTGCAAGGGTCCGCATTCCGCCTGGTCTCGGGCCTGTCCGAAATGGAAGGTAGAGAAAAAAGTCCTGGAGATATAAACTGAAAAGAAGATCTCATATGCCCAGGCACGTAAGGAATACGCATCTAGTCAGGCTCCGGTATTTCAAACCTCCTACAGCCAAATTGTAAGCCAGAACATTAATTGCCCCAACTGTCACTGCGCAGTTAATCTCGCAAAGACGCCCACGCGACCTGTGCCATCGGTCTCTACTCGAGACATTCTTAATGTTAACGCGCCAACTAAGGTTGCGCCTAAATTACTTGGAGAAGCGAAACCTAAACAAAGGTCGTCTCCTCCACCTGTACCGCCGAGGAGCCCTCCTCGGGGACCTCCCATGAGCCCGCCTAGGGGTCCTCCCCCGAGTCCACCTCGAGAAACAAAAGAACTTGCGGCCGTTGTTGGTTCGTCCGCTCTGGTCTCTGGGTCACCGGAGGTTAGAGTGGGTGGCAGAACGGGTGAGGCCGCGAAGGCGAATCCTGCTGGTGCTTGGAGGAAGGTCCAGCGAGGTGTCGCCGACATTAATAACCATAAAAAAGCGTCGAAGGCTATAACAAAGCCTTCGCGCTCAGAATCAACCCCCAAATCTCTTCTGGAGAAACAAAAGCCTCTCTTGAAACGAGAGGTCCAGGAGAGACTTGGCAAGGCCAGAGGACCTAAAAAGGTCCTTAACCAATTTTTAGTTTTAAGAGATAGTGATATGGATTGCGTGGATGAATAAATTTATATTTGTACGTAATGTCGCTACTACAATGGAATTGTAGGGGTTTTTATGCTCGTGTAGAGGAAATTTAACTACTAATTCCTTCCCTGCATCCTTCCATCTTGTGCTTGCAGGAGACCCACTTCCGCCCAACTGACAACCCGATGCTTCGTGGGTACGATGTATATCGTACCGACAAGCCATTCTTTGATCGGGCTAGCGGAGGTGTGGCTATACTTGCACGTAGCAATATATATCATAAATATATAAATATTGTATCTGATCTCCAAGTGATCGCTGTCAGAATCTCCATTGCTATGGAAGTGACCGTATGCAGCATCTACCTCCCACCAGGTGTACGTGTTTCAAAGAGGAGCCTAGAGGCCCTCTTTATACAACTTCCCGCCCCCTATATCATTTTGGGGGACTTTAACGCACACAACCTGGTGTGGGAGTTTAATTCTACAGACGCCCGTGGGAGGATGGTAGAGGATATTCTTGTCTCGGGAAACCGGTGTTATTGAACACCGGGACCCAGACATACTTCGCCACCTTTAATGGTGCAGTTATCCCGGTGCTACATAGTTAGGTCGATGGCAGTGCATCTACACGTATGGTTCCAAGTGTGGGGCCTCTGTGGGATGCGCATTTGTTGTGGAGGGAAACTATTTAAAATTTGGCTGACCTGGTGAATCCAGTGTTTTTACGGCTAAATTATACACCAGTTTTAAATCTTTATGTTTTGCTTTTCGTGTCACCGTTCAGTTCCCTTTTGCACGGATTCAATGAGTACTCTGTTGGCATTGTCCACCCTCTACTCCTGTAATCCCTTCGTGAAGATGATACGTGAGCAAATTCTAAAAATCGATTTATTATTCACCCAGCTTCCAGTGTGTGAGTTTTGTGATGCTCCCCTCAGTGTGAACCACATTTTGGTGGAGTGTCGCAAGTATGCCCCTATTCGCCTGGCTCTTGATTTTAAACGTTACCTCCGTTTTTTATTACGCGACAGTGCAGAAGGAGTTATTTGTTTACTCCATTTTATACTCCAGGCGAATCTTTTTAATGCCATTTGAGTCACTTTTATAAAGTGACTCATCTGGATTTATCTTATATTGAGATCTTTTTAATATTTTAGTATATTTTAACATGTCTGTTTTGTCGGTTAACAGTTTCAGTACATTTTAACATGTTTGTTTTATTCCATTAAAATATTATTTTAACATGTTTGCTTTGTCTTTTAACGTGTTATATTTTAATATGTTTGTTTTGTCTCTTTATTGGAGTGATATACCTGTTGTTTTTTTTAGCAGGTGTACCATTCAATTTGTACTGAGAGCCCATGTGAGCACTCCTATGGAGTGTCTCAAATGGGTATTTTATTGTTTCGTTTACTATTATTTTATATTTATAACATTTATTGTTTAGTATATTGTCTTCACCTGAATACTCCGCAGGTAAATTATTATGTGTATCCCCTAAGGGGATTTTACTATGTTTTTAATATCGTTCAAGGCTCTAATGACCTCATTGTGTGGATGGGCCTTTTAACCCTATTAATAATAATAATAATAATAATATTATTTTCCATAGCTGCATCCTCTGCACTGCCCCAGTTCCATTCCTGGTTTTTCTTAGTTAAGTTTAACAATGGTAACACAAGGTCTGAATGCTGTTTAACAAATTTCCTGTAATAGTTTATGAGACCCAGAAAAGCTTGTAGTTGTCTTTTATTCTTAGGGGTGTGAAATTCCCTAATTGACATAGTTTTATTTTTATCTGCTGAAATTCCCTCTGGGGATATTATGTGACCTAGAAAGTTTATTTGTTTACAAAGGAAAGCTGATTTTTTAAAATTAACCGTCATTCCTCCTGTTTTATGTTTGCTTAATACCAATTCAATTGTTTTACATGTTGCTCAAATGTTTTTGACGCAATTACTATGTCATCGACGTACAGCGTTACAAAGTTAAGTACCTCGGGGCCTAATACCTTTTCTAAACCTCTAATGAATTTACTGGTTGATACTGTAAGTCCTAATGTACCTAGTCACCACTCCTCCTCACCTTCTTTCTCATGCTTATCATAGGTCCACGGCAGTCAGTTTGTTTGGTAGAGCATCTCGGGGTAACTATATTATGGTGGGGGTAGAGGACGTCACTGATTAAATAAATGGAACTTGTGAAGTAGAAGTTTTAAATTTTATTATGGAGAAACATTTAAGACATTTGCACTAGGTTACTTAAGGTAAAGATGAATCAGAATACTTATTACATGAAAAGATGATAAAATAATTAATGCAGTGGGCCTTTAGCCACATGGCCTAGTTTTCCTCCCACCCATCTCTATGCACGCTTCTATCCAGACGTAAAGGACTTTACAATACCCGTCCTTTCTACTCGCGTGCTGACCGGGAAGTTTCCCAGCACGTCTTCACTACCAGACGCTTAATCGGGGGTGCTGATTGGCTAGCAGTTCGCGCCAAACCTCCCTTTCCACTGTGAGGCCACACGTGCAAGACACAGGTGCACCTCACAGCTTCCGGGTACAAATAAAATTAAAAAGCAATTTAAAGGTAAAAGTAATAAATTTAGATGAAGCTAAGATTCCCACAAAGACTTTAACTTTTAAATCTGGTATTATTCATTTTCGTAAAGGCCGAAAAATGAAGTTAATGAATTGAAATATAAAACAAATATTGCTTACAACTTTGGTTAAGATTTAGACAACTTATAATTAATATTTAACCCAACACTTTCTTATAATTAAACATTTGATCCTAGCATAGAGCTTAAATTAGGCCTAGATGAATGGAAAACAATAAGGTGTTATAAATTTAGTACTTCAGTATGATCCTATTAACATGTAAAACAATGACAAACTAATTTAGTTATTAAAAAGAAATGGTCTAGAGACCTGACCACTTTACAGCCCCCTTTGCTTTAAAAAATGGGGAAAGTTTCCCAAAATTTCACCAGTATTGAAAGCAATCTATCTAAATTTTCTTCCAAAATGACAAAGTGTGACACAAAAAAAAATGAGCATACTGTACAGTCTTTACAAGCATGTTACAAAAGGTTTACACTTCTAGCTAACAGAAAAAACTTATGAATCTACAGACTCCATAAATTAAGAGCTTAAGGCCAAAACCGCTATATGAGCATCCTCACAACTTCTCCTATATCACAAACATAGCTCTTTAAAAAGCTTAATGCCAAACACGCTATATGAGCATCCTCTCAACTTCTCTTATATCACAAACAAAACTCCTTAAAAAGCTTAAGGCCAAACACGCTAGATGAGCATCCTCACAACTTCTCCTATATCACAAACAAAACTCTTTAAAAAGCTTAAGGCCAAACACGCTATATGAGCACTCCAACTAGATGCCTCAACACACTCTTAAAAGACTCATGGCCAAACTCGCTATATGAGCCTCTTCACATCCACCTTTATGAACCTAACGGTCAACTAAAAATTGCTATATGAGCACTAACACTACCTAACCCAGGTGTCCTAACTTAAAAAAACACATTTACTGAAAAATAGCTTAAGTTAACAAAAAAAGTAATACAAGAAATAGAATAAACACAGCTAACCAGCTGAAAAAAAATATACAAGTACACTGTTTCAAACAGAGAAAGGGTAATATCATACACGTACACTGTTTAACAACAGAGAAAAGGTAATAACTAGGGATCTAAAATCACCTAACCGTAGATTTATTTAGGAGGACACATAACCCCAAAATAAAACAAAGGAAGAAGCTCAAGGCAGAACATCTCCACAGCACACAGACTCCAAATTTCCTCCACACAGAACCATGTTGTACACAACCTCGAACAAAACTTTAGTAGTTGAATGCAAACTCACATTTTGTAATATTATTACTAAGAATTATTATTATTGTAATCACTCCTCCAACAAAATTAATTCAGAAAAAAATTCGTTTTAAACTTGTGGCATAATATGGACTTATATTTATAAACTCCCAGAGAGCACAATAAAAACAAACTCGATAAGGGCTAGCTCCCAAAAACTGGAACGTATCCTCAAAATACTTCCTGTCATACAGTGACCGACAATCCCTTAGCTCAGGCCTTCAAAACACACAAGAGGTATTCTCTTAACGGTCCAAACCTTGTCAAAATATCTGGCAACCACGGGCGGTCCAGAACTACCGCTGGCCCCCTGGTCCAGAAACACTCCCAAAACTCTCCTAACTCGGGTGGCCCAGGTCCCAATGCCTGCCCCCTAAAACTCTCCTAACTCGGGTGGCCCAGGTCTCAATGCCTGCCCCCTAAAACTCACAAGGTAGTTAGACCTCTGCGACAAAACCACTCTCGTCAAACGTCGAAAGCTCCAAGTCCTGACATTACAACACGCCACTGTATGGCCGAAATTCCCTGCCTCAACTCAACTCCTATCAAAAGTTTCCCTTAAATTACCTGCCTGTCCCTAGCTTGCTCTCCAGGACACTAAAACTAAGTCCCGCATAAAAATCTAATCCCAAAAATATTCTATAAAATCTCTCAAAAATGGCAAAATCCCCTTTAGATACCACAAGTCACTTGGAAAATTGTCGTTACTCGACCATGAAATTGGTTACTTTATATTAGAGTAATTTTACACAAAACCATTTGATTAATTACCCTTAATTTTATATTTGACCGTAACTGTATTTATTATAAGCCCTAAACACTCTAATAAAAATATACAGGTTTATAATGCTTTTACACCTGGAAACTTTAATGCATAGTAGGATATCTTTTATTATTATTTAATTATTTTTAATGATAACTTTTCATTATTATTATTAGTTTGACGATACTTTTACATCAACTTTAGTCCTACATTATGCAAATTATTATTATCATCAATGATTTAAGTACTTATGAGGAGTGATACCTGACATATGAGATTGTGTACCACATATATCTCCTTATGCGGACAGAAAAAGGACCATTGTGGCTCCAAGGATCCTTCCTCCTTGAGCGCCGTCCACCTGCTCATGTAAACAAGCTCCCCACTTGATCTGCTTTCGACCGTTCTGCTGCTGGAGTAAACTGATTTTATTGTAAACAAACCACAACAGGATAATACTTGGTATTGCCAGTGACAGATTTATGCCTAACTCAGGTGGCCTACCTCTGCTCAGCGAGTTGGTGTACCCCGTACGCCACTCCTGGCTCCAAACAATTTGGACCACTTTCCAGAGAAACATGACAATGTGGCCTATTACCCTCTGATTGGTAGGCATGCTTATCTTACAAGCCCCCACACTGTCCCCTAACCTCACTCTCTCTTTAGTCACACTTAGGACATCACAGACTACCAGGCCTTCATCCCACTCTACCTGCGTGTCCACAAAATTGGCATGGGCCCTTTGGCCCCCGACACAGTGAACCGTCCTGGTTGTGGATCCCACATTACTTTCCACCATGACACCAATGTCACTATCACCATCACTAACTTGGTGGGCAATGGCCACCCCAACATCAACACTGGGAAATGTGACATCCTCAACATCCTCACAATCACACCCTTGGGGCACAAACTCCTCCCAACTGTCCACTTGACTGGAGATGGTGACAATAGTGTCACAATCACCACTAACACTGTCACTAACTACAACATCGCAGTCACTGTTTTGACTACATTTCACTACATTCCTTAACATCACAGGCAATTCCACACTTATTAAGGTCAACCCTAACCTCACATTTAGTGACCTCAACCTCTTTCTCTGGTTTACCCCATGTTAAGGCATTTACTACTTTGACCTCTAGGCTAGACATTAGAGTTGATAATTTAACATCCAGGTTATCAAACTTAGTGTTAATTTTGTCAAACATACTGATCATTTCAGCGTTGTGCTCTTTCTGTTCCCTAGCTGCCTCCTCCTGTTCACTAGCTGCCGCCATAAGTTGTTGGAACATGTCTATAATGCGTGGATCATCACATGTAACCTTAATACCCTCATTTGGCACTTTGGCCACTACTGCTTTAGGCAACATGATTACAAACTAGGCCCTACCAAAGTTGTAAGCAAACATAATAAATAAGCCTAGCCAATCAGCGCATATTCCTTTCCACAATAGAAAATAAAACTTACATTTATATTAAACAATAACAAACCCAACAAAATAAACCAGCACATCTTACCAACTTCACAATATAAAATGTTAATACAAATTGAATGAAAATTAAATTTAAAAATTTACTTGGTGTTTTCAAACCGAAATTAAAACAAACACACAAAAAAACAGAATATATAAATGTTATTAAACTGAAATTTAAAAAATACGATACTTTGATGATTGATGAGATGTCGGTTGTTCCACTCCATTCAGTCAGCTGTTTCTTCTGCTGGCGCGTGCGCGTTGGACCACCGTTCCTCTTATACACATTTCAGCGCCGCAGGTGATGCGCAGTGGAGGTGGATCGTCCTCTATCCACATCTCGAGTCCCACGTTGTTGCGCCATTTTTGTACCTAGTCACCACTCCTCCTCACGTTCTCAGCTTATCATCGGTCCACGGCAGTCAGTTTGTTTGGTAGAGCATCTCGGGGTAACTTAATATTATGGTGGGGGTAGAGGACGTCACCGATTAAATAAATGGAACTTGTGAAGTAGAAGTTTTAAATTTTATTATGGAGAAACATTTAAGACATTTGCACTAGGTTACTTAAGGTAAAGATGAATCAGAATACTTATTACATGAAAAGATGATAAAATAATTAATGCAGTGGGCCTTTAGCCACATGGCCTAGTTTTCCTCCCACCCATCTCTATGCACGCTTCTATCCACACGTAAAGGACTTTACAATACCCGTCCTTTCTACTCGCGTGCTGACCGGGAAGTTTCCCAGCACGTCTTCAATACGCGCGTGCTGAATTGAAAAGTGCCTTGCATCTGACGCTTCTCTTCTACTTAGGGTCAAAACCAGACGCTTAATCGGGGGTGCTGATTGGCTAGCAGTTCGCGCCAAACCTCCCTTTCCACTGTGAGGCCACACGTGCAAGACACAGGTGCACCTCACAGCTTCCGGGTACCGATAAGATTAAAAAGCAATTTAAAGGTAAAAGTAATAAATTTAGATGAAGCTAAGATTCCCACAAAGACTTTACGAAAATGAATAATACCAGATTTAAAAGTTAAAGGCCGAAAAATGAAGTTAATGAATTGAAATTTAAAACAAATATTGCTTACAACTTTGGTTAAGATTTAGACAACTTATAATTAATATTTAACCCAACACTTTCTTATAATTAAACATTTGATCCTAGCATAGAGCTTAAATTAGGCCTAGATGAATGGAAAACAATAAGGTGTTATAAATTTAGTACTTCAATATGATCCTATTAACACGTAAAACAATGACAAACTAATTTAGTTATTTAAAAGAAATGGTCTAGAGACCTGACCACTTTACACTAAAGGCATCCTTTTAAAACAAAATGTTTTCCCATTATATATAAAAGAGGTATATTTTCTAGAATTCTGTTCTAATTCAATTTGCCAAAAAGAGCTAAATAAATCTAAAGAGGTCAAAAATGTACAGCCTTCAAATTTCTGAATTAATTCCTTTGCTGGTGCAGGTGATTCACTATCGTTAGTTAAAATTTGATTTACTTTACGGGCATCTAAACATAATCTCACTCCCCATCTTTTTTCTTAACTACTACTAATGGGTTTATTATGTCAGTACTACACCACTCAATTATATCCCATTCCAACATGTGATTAAGGGTCTCCTCTACAGCTGATCTCTGGCTGTAGGGTACAGGATAAAATTTGCTATTAAAGAGGGTTTGATCTGATACCTGAAGTTTACATTTATATAAATTATTTAATCCTGGTTTTTCTGAAAAAATTTCTTTATGTTCCCACATTACATTTAATAATTTCTGTTTTTGCTGTGCACTGATGGCTGACAGCTTACAAATTATTTCTTCTATATCAGACCAAGGTATTTGAAATTATTTACTGATGACTGATTTAACCTTTTTATGCTGTTTTCTTGAAATTGATTGTTTGCTATTTCTTTTACTTGTAGTATTAGAATATTTGAACAATTTTTTTCTAAAAATGGCCCCTTTAAATTAAAAGACTGTTTATTAACTGAAACCTGTCTATTTTGATAGTTTATATCAACTTCAAATCCTGCGAACCAATCCGGCCCTAATATAATTGGAACATTTAAATTTTCTATGATAAGAAATATGATACTCATTTTTATATTATTTATATCAACATCAATTAATACTTGTTTTTTAACCTTTTTGTTTTTAGTCCCAGTTGCCCCTATTATCACTGTGTTGGTTACTGGTAACACGGGAATAGCCTCTTTTAAATTAATATTTTTTATTTTTTCAAAACATTCCTGTGACATTGCTGTCACTTCTGACCCTGTATCTAATAACATTTTTACCTTAACGTTACCTAATTTTCCTTCAATTTCAGGTGACACTGCTTTACTAAATTTATTTTTATCTCTGGTTTCAAATAACAAGTCTTCCTTTGGGATTGCCTGTAATATTACATTTTGCCTAACATAATTTAAATAAGCCGATTGTTCTGTGGTCCGGTCTTTACTTGAAATCTTCATCACGTACGGACTGTCACGTGATTGACTGTTTAGTTTTCCCTTTGTCTAGAACTGTACTTTGTCTGAACTGTACCGATTTAAATTTGATGTCGCTGTGTACTGTCTCTCTTCAAAGTTTCAAAAATATCAAACCATCCTTGAGACATGTGACATAATACAATAATAAGATAGTTAAGTTTGCTTAAGAATATAAACGTACAAGTTGGTTATTTAAATAATTTAGATTAGTTTCAGGTAAATAACGTATTATTCATGCAAATCAATTCGCAGTCTCCAAGATGGATCCCAAAGTGACGCTTATAAGATTCAACATGGATATTCTTTTGTTCATCTCCAGAAAGTTTATCAATCATAGGATGATTAACTTTAAGCTTCTTCCAATAATATATAAACGTCCACCGAGATTAGTTCTTTGGTGATACATGCACTCCACAAGAGTTGATAACCTAAAATAATCTTCATATAGGTTCTACCGTAGTGGTTGAAACTTAGCAAACAAAGTTGCTTACCAGATCTGTTGATTATGTGGTTGATATCTTGGCAGGTTCACTAAGGAAAATGAAAATATACTTAAGGCCTTCCGAAAGCACGTCCTCCCTCGATGTAGATGTTTCTATTCCTGAACTCAAGAATATATCGGGTTCCACATGACTTCATTTCCCGAGTTATCTAATACACCAGTTTTAAACAGATTTTGGGTAGAGAGTTCTAGAGTTACATTCTGGTATTGTCTTGTTCTATCCAAACAGTCAATGACGCAATGTTCGTTAATCAACTTATTAATTGATGTTTATAAACGTCAACATGTTCTTTAAAAAATCTCAAAAATAATAAATAATTTTACAATAAAACACACTAACCTACCCACAAACTTGCATTTATAATAGTCAATAAACAAAATTGAATATCAACAGAACTGACTATTAGATCGTCTTTTTCTTGTCGCGTCTCCCTCAAAAAAAGTCCCATGCGCTATATCCAACCGCCAAAGGGTGGAAAAGTTAATGTTCGTAAACTAGTTCTAAACACAAAGAGAAATAATTACCACTAAACATATAAAAACCAAAGAGAAATTAATTTAGATAACTAATAATGTTTTTCTCTTTTCTTTTCTTTTTAAATAAATAAAGTTAAAGAAAATAATTCTGATAACACGTCAGTGTCACCATCTATCGATCTCGCAGCACACTCAAACCAGAAACCTCCCCCCCCCCTCTCTTCTTAAGGGTGCACAGCACAGCTGGGAATGGTGATATTGAATTAAAATATGGAGGTTGATGTATTTGCGCGTTTATTACCTAGATTGAGCTGTATTATTATTGCTATTAATTTGTCTATCATTTTAATTTATTTGCCTCGAAGGTTCTTGGTTCCTATCCTGTTGATATACTGTATTAGGATTTGAATATCTCCTATTTTGCTCCCCCCTGCGGGACGGGGTTTAGAATAGTCCCGCAGTAACCCCTGCTTGTCGTACGAGGCGACTAAAAGGGGAGTCTTCTGTGCAGGACGTATCTCGTGCAGGAAAACCTATCCTAAATATTTCCTTTCACCTCCTTTTTTCTTCCTTTCCTTTCACCCCCTTTTTTCATTCTTCTCCCTTCTCTTTCTCTCTCCTTACCTCTTTCTTCCTTTCCCCTGCCGTTCATTTCTGCACAGAGACCTTTGGCCCCTCCGTTGACGACCCTAGCATCTGACACGGCTTTCCTCGGACGATTATTGGATACCACTGCTTTGAGCTCTTGAGTGAAAGTGCGCCGGTTGTAATATCATAGTAGAAGGGCCTAGGGATGACAATAACAGGGTACCCTACTTTGAGAAAAGACCGGTTGCGTTCACGAGGGCCCGGACGTAAAATTGGCACTTTCCTACACCCACTTGCTGCGATGACCTCTCTCTCGGCGATGCCCTATGCGAAGGTTGTCATGTCTAGCGTCGTATGGGGCCTCTCGTCGGGAGAGTTAACAGGGCCATATTTGGTAGTACCAACATGGATCACCCTGGGTCTACGATCCGAGTACTGTGTAGGTTGTCCCCAAAAATGGCATGGCCGCATCTTTTGTCGCTGCTGACAACTTACTGTCCGCTGGCACCGTACTGCCCGCTGGCAACTCACTGCCCGGCCCCTCACAGGGCCGTAATACTGTTAAGCAGCGGAAACGGGTAATGCCGTCCAGCCCTGAATTGGAAAAAATCCAGGAAGTGGTGAGGCCCCAGCCCCGCTTCCTGGTAATGTCTCGAGTAGAAAACAACGAAAGTCTGAAGCGAGTAAGCCCATTTATCCTCGAAAGAGTGATAAATGGCGCAGCACAATCACAAGTATCAATCAGAAAACTGCGTGATGGCACGATCTTGATACAAACAATGACTGACACTCAATCATCAAAGGTAATGGCAATCTCGGAAATACCGTTGAGCAATACGTATCATATACCGGTGAAGGTGGAGCCTCACAGGTTCCTCAATGTTTGCAAGGGAGTGGTCAATTGCTATGACCTCGACTGCGTGAGCATTGAGGATATCTGAGTGGAACTTTCCCCTCAGCACGTCACGAAGTGTACCGCATTGTCACGAAGTGTACCGCATTGTCACAAAAAAGAACGGACAAGAGAAAAAAACTGACACGTATATCCTTACTTTTGCGACTCCTACCCTTCCAAAGGAGGTCCGAGCAGGTTTCCACGTGCTCAGGGTCCGGCCGTATGTCCCTAACTCCCGGCGCTGTTTTCAATGCCAGGAATTTGGGCATACGAAGCTGCGATGCCGTGGGAAGCCAACCTGTGCAGATTGTGGACAGGAGGCTCACGAAACACCATGTGAGTCTCCTAAGTACTGCGTCAACTGCAAGGGTCCGCATTCTGCCTGGTCTCGGGCCTGTCCGAAATGGAAGGTAGAGAAAAAAGTCCTGGAGATACAAACTGAAAAGAAGATATCATATGCCCAAGCACGTAAGGAATACGCATCTAGTCAGGCTCCGGTATTTCAAACGTCCTACAGCCAAATTGTAAGCCAGAACATTAATTGCCCCAACTGTCTCTGCGCAGTTAATCTCGCAAAGACGCCCACGCGACCTGTGCCATCGGTCTCTACTCGAGACATTCTTAATGTTAACGCGCCAACTAAGGTTACGCCTAAATTACTTGGAGAGGCGAGACCTAGACAAAGGTCGTCTCCCCCACCTGTACCGCCGAGGAGCCCTCCTCGAGGACCTCCCATGAGCCCGCCTAGGGGTCCTCCCCCGAGTCCACCTCGAGAAACAAAAGAACTTGCGGCCGTTGTTGGTTCGTCCGCTCTGGTCTCTGGGTCACCGGAGGTTAGAGTGGGTGGCAGAACGGGTGAGGCCGCGAAGGCGAATCCTGCTGGTGCTTGGAGGAAGGTCCAGCGAGGTGTCGCCGACATTAATAACCATAAAAAAGCGTCGAAGGCTATAACAAAGCCTTCGCGCTCAGAATCAACCCCCAAATCTCTTCTGGAGAAACAAAAGCCTCTCTTTAAACGAGAGGTCCAGGAGAGACTTGGCAAGGCCAGAGGACCTAAAAAGGTCCTTAACCAATTTTTAGTTTTAAGAGATAGTGATATGGATTGCGTGGATGAATAAATTTATATTTGTACGTAATGTCGCTACTACAATGGAATTGTAGGGGTTTTTATGCTCGTGTAGAGGAAATTAAACTACTAATTTCTTCCCTGCATCCTTCCATCTTGTGCTTGCAGGAGACCCACTTCCGCCCAACTGACAACCCGATGCTTCGTGGGTACGATGTATATCGTACCGACAAGCCCATTTTTGATCGGGCTAGCGGAGGTGTGGCTATATTTGCACGTAGCAATATATATCATAAATCTGTAAATATTATATCTGATCTCCAAGTGATTGCTGTCAGAGTCTCCCTATTGAAGTAACCGTATGCTGCATCTACCTCCCACCAGGTGAGCGTGTTTCAAAGAGGAGCCTAGAGGCCCTCTTTATACAACTTCCCGCCCTCTATATCATCATGGGGGATTTTAACGCACACAACCTGGTGTGGGGGTCCAATTTTACAGACGCCCGTGGGATGATGGTAGAGGTTATTCTTGTCATGGGAAGCCTGGTGTTAATGAACACTGGGACCCAGACACACTTCTCCACCTTTAATGGTGTATCCTCTGCCATCGACCTAACTTTATGTAGCCCCGGAATCGCTGCCAACTTCCTTTGGGAGGTTCATTCGGACCTATGTGGCAGCGATCAATTCCCATTCTGCTTTCCTCATTACAAGATCCTCCTTGCTCAGCACGGGTACCACCATGGATGCTCAAACGTGCTGACTGGAATAAATTCCGCGAGCTCGACGTATTTCATGAAACACTTTCTACTGACGTCGATGTTAATGTTGGCCATTTTACTTCGACGGTTATCATGGCGGCGAGGGAATCCATCACTAAATCCTCGTCAAATCCGCGCCACCGTCCTGTTCCCTGGTGGAACGAGGAGTGTAAGTTGGCTATTTCTAACCGTCGAAGAGCCTTACGTCTCTTCCATCGGCGTCCCACCTTGGATAATCTGGAGTCATTCCGTATTTTACGTGCTCGAGCTCGCCGTATCATTCGTGAGAGCAGAAGAGAGTCTTGGAGACAATTTATATCTACCCTTACTATTTCCACTCCCACAACTAAGATTTGGGACAATATTCGTAAATTACATAGTAGCAAAAATACCATTAATAATATACCTGCCCTCATGTCAAACGGTACGCTTGTCTCCTCCCCTGTGGAGGTCGTCAATGTATTGGGCTCTATGTTCACCGCTATTTCTAGCACTGCAAGCTACTCTAATGAGTTTGCAGCACATAAGCGGAACATAGAGCGCCAATCTATTGACTTTGGTCAGAGCCGGGGGGAGGATTACAACTCCCCCTTTACAATGGATGAATTGACCTATGCCCTGTCTCAGGCGGGCAACACAGCTTCCGCCCCGACGACATCCACTACGATATGTTGCGCCAGCTACCTCCTGCTGGACAGACATATCTCTTGGACCTTTATAATAGTGTTTGGGGATCTCATCAATTCCCATCACTATGGAGGCAAGCAACCGTTATACCAATACATAAAAGTGGCAAAGATAAATTAGAACCAACTAGTTATAGCCCGATAGCCTTAACTAGTTGTGTATGCAAAATATTGGAAAAAATTATAAATAAACGATTAATATGGTATTTATAATCCCGCAATCTACTATCAAATATTCAATGTGGTTTTCGCCGTAACTGATCTACGATGGATCATCTCGCCCGTCTCGAGACGACGGTTCTGGACGCCTTTCTCCATAAACAGCATCTTTTGGCAGTTTTTTTGACTTGGAGAAGGCGTACGATACCACATGGCGGTACGGCATTTTAAAATCCCTTTTTAATTGGGGGTTCAGGGGAAACTTCCCTGTTTTTATAGCTAATTTTATGTCAGATAGACACTTCCGGGTAAACAACACCTTATCCGATGATTTTATTCAAGAAAATGGGGTGCCTCAGGGTAGTACTCTGAGCTGTACGTTGTTCGCCATCGCCATAAATGGCATTGTGGACAACGTGCGACTACCTGTCCGTTCATGCCTTTTTGTGGATGACTACGCAATTTATTGCAGTTCGTCAAGTCTCCACAGGGCTGAACGGCAGATACAACTCTCTGTCAACAATCTATGGTCGTGGGCATCGCGTAGTGGCTTTCGCTTCTCTGCAGCCAAAACGACGGTCGTCCACTTCCATAGATTACGCGGAATACAACCAGTCCCCATCATTTTAATGAACCACGTTGTTTTACCAGTCTCAGAGACCCTAAGGACTATTCTAAACCCCGTCCCGCAGGGTGGCTTATCATACTTAGAAGTACAACTTAACGGTGTGAAAAGCTTCGTAACTTTGACTTGGCTTAGAAAGAAATATAAACCCGGGAAAAATATTAAGTAAAATATTGCATGTTTTAATAATAATTTATCAGATTACTAAGAAACAAGCTGAATCCCCGTTCTCCTCACGGGATATTGTATTATTTTGTTGGGATGAAAATGAGAAATTTTTGTTTGAAGCTTAATGACATGTTTCTTAACGCTACCTGAGAAACACCGTGAGGGGGTGACCATGTATCGTTTCTCATGGGCAGTTTTATTTTCGGCAGGCCCCCTTGCCTACTGCCTGGGGCGTTATCAGCTGAACGTGGCCAGATTGGTTTCCCCCCATCCCACCACCACGCACCGCCCTGGGCTGGGCCCTCTCACTCACACACACACTACAAACACCATAAAAGTCAGCAAAATATTAACTACAGATTTCTACCGTCTCTTGGAGTTGTATATTGAAATGTAATTAGAAGCATCTACGGGGTTAAAATAATTGCTATATTTTTTCGAAGGCATTATTAGAACAAACTCATCGGATTATTACAGTCTAAATGCTTAAAAATAGTGTGTAAAGCAATATTGTTAATTAGGGTAATAACCCCAATTTCACCCTCTTAGTCACAAAACATCGGAATGAAACACCTGTGCCAAATTTCAGCCCTCTAACTTTGAGGCGAGGCCAGGTCAGGTCAGAGAGTCGCTTATATATATATATATTAAAAAATTAAAACATAGATTTTTCTTTTAACTTATATTTTAAATAATCAACGTGTTTTTTACGTAAACTGAGTATGTTATGTCAGATGTCGGTAAAAATTCCTATCCACTGATACCGTATTTCTGCTGTAGGCTTTGTATTAGTTGAGAAAAAGGGATGTGTTTTTTTTAGCACCGCGTCTTACTACCCGTTCGGGTTATACGCTTAAGTACTAATTACACTAATGGATTAGGAATTGGGAAGGTTGAATTTAGAGGAAGTGAACCCACACTTGCGTGGAGGGAGAGTGGAAAAACATTTAGGAAAAACCACCCCCAGTTCACCCGACCGAGATTCGAACCTCGATCTCCCCGTCCTCAGTGGTCTGACTCAACACGACTGGCGCGTTAGCCAACTACGCCACCGAGGCGGGTAAAAAAAGGGATGTTGACAACAGAAATAATATATAGTATATCAACAAACACTTGTGCAATAAACAGACACCTCTCATAAGGAGTTAATTAGTCTTTCAAGCAAACAGATAAATTTTTCCGTCAAAATAACGTGCGCTCTTAAGTTATTTGAAAGGTGTTTCACCATAACACTGACATGGATAGAAATACACATTTATGCACACTAATATCTAAATATTGGTCAAAACTACCAACGGCAAACAATATATTTTATAAAACCTAAGTATTGTAACTTCCCTGTCCTAATTCTAACAAAACTGTGTAAGGCTACTAGTTTTATCTGGGTACCCGGTAGCCAACCTTACTACAGCACTACCGTGGCACCGTAGGGACTTACATGGTTAGGATGGACCCGGAGCGGTAGGGGTTGGAATGTATGGTTCGTGGGGAGTGAGACTTGCGAGTTAGTCCAATAAGATCTATGGTTTGGTGCTAAAAGGGCTAATGTCAAAAATCGTAATTTTTCAGGAAAGGCTTTCAAAGATTTTGCTATTTCTTATAGTGATAATATCTTCTACAATTATGCCTCAATGAAATTAAAACTTTTGTGGCTTAACATCCATCAAGCACACATCTCAAAAATATACATTTTAGTTTCAAGGTCATTAAGGACTTAGTGTTAGACATGACATTGGCCCCTGATGCATAAAGGAATAGAAATCAAGATATTAATAATATTAATCAAACATGAAATTGGCCCAGTAAATTACTACTTTATTATTTCATATTTTCTTGAATTTAGAGGAAATAAATATTTAAACTAGTAATATGATCAATTTGAGCCTTGTATTCAAATAATATTTAATTCTTAAGTAAAACATAAAGAAGAAAAAAATTGATAATTTACTTATAATAATATTAAACAAATCAGTTATCAAATTCAACTATCTAAAGATCTTAATTTATATTTTCAAAAAAATATTTTTGCAACCTTTAATTTCTTCATTAGTAAATAATAATTTTTAAATTTAATTATTTAAATATTACTTTTATGTTAGAACCTGAGAAATATAAATTTAATAATAATCATCATTATCTATTATTATTGTTTGATGTAAAAAATGTAACACCAAATTCTAATTTAAAATTTTCTCACTCAACATTTTCAACCATTCATTCATCCATTCATCTTCTTCATCTGGTAAATAATCCTCTGTGTTAGCCATTCCAATAAATGACTCATAGAACGGCCTACTTGTTGGCTGTACGAACTTGAGCAGTGAAATCAAATCCTTAACTTTCTTTTCTGGTAACGCTATAGGTGTTTCGTGAAAAGGAATCAATAATATTTGTGGACCATCGTCGGATGAATATCCTGATCTGGTTTTTATTTTATTTCGAGATAGATCCAAAGTATTAAATGCTTCATCGGAATGAAATGATTGTTTGTAAAATATTTTACCAGGACTATCGCTGCGATACTGCATCCATTTGATGGTTTGCCATCCAACCGACTCTCCTTCATTAGTTTTTTGATGCACATAACGATTAGTCAAGAGGTTTTGAAAGTTGAAGAATTGATCTTGTTGTAATTCAACAACCAAAATAGGGGGTTTTCAAGACAAAAGTCTAATTAAATTTGCCCAGTCTTTCGGCAAATCAATCCTGGCTGCCGTTCTCTTTTTTACCTTTTCTATTGATGCATGAATAGTATCAGCCTCCATGTAAGTATGGCCGGATTCAAGAAATTTATGGTTGATTTCAATGATATAATTTCTTCTTTCCTTTATTTATCAAATCACACAGTAAATTTAGTAGCATTACTGAAACGTAAATGTTGCGATTTCGTCCAGGGCAACAATCACTGTACAGTGTACATATTGACTTTCTCAATATTTGGAGGAAATGACTTGAGATAGTGACTAAGGCACGATGCTATTTCCTGTCCACCTCGACCAGCCACAGTTTCGTCCCAGATATAACAAATTGGTGTTCCTTTCTTTTCTCTTGTCTCAAAAATAGTTAGATTCAGTGTCCATAGCTGCCTCTTGTAAAAGGCTATACCACTTTCAAGAAATGGTGTGGGAAGGCACTTCTGCAAATCTAAAGATATTGTCACATTATTTTCATTATTTGTGCTTCTTGTTTTGTCTAATCTCTTTTGTTCATACGATGCTTCAGCTAACACCAAATGCTGGTTCTTTTCCTCTCTAGCTTTAATTTTTTTTCTGTCTCGTCCATTGATGATCCAATGATCATTTCCAGCATGTCACATTTTCCACAAGTGTCATTTTTGGGCTTGTGAAAAGATATATTAAAATTTTCAACAAATATCTTTCTATATGTAGGCTCCCCCTGCGGGACGGGGTTTAGAATAGTCCCGCAGTAACCCCTGCTTGTCGTAAGAGGCGACTAAAAGGGGAGGCTTCTGTGCAGGACGTACCTCGTGCAGGAAAAACCTATCCTAAATCTTTCCTTTCACCTCCTTTTTCTTCCTTCCCTTTCACTCCTTTTTTTTTTTTTTTTTCATTCTTCTCCCTTCGCTTTATTTCTCCTTAACTCTTTCTTCCCTTCCCCTGCCGTTCAGTCCTGCACAGAGACTTTTGGCCCTCCCGTTGACGACCCTGGCATCTGACACGGCTTTCCTTGGACGATTATTGAATACCACTGCCTTGAGCTCCTGAGTGAAAGTGCGCCGGTTGTAATATCTTAGTAGAAGGGCCTAGGGATGACAATAACCGGGTACCCTACTTTGAGAAAAGACTGGTTGCGTTCACGAGGGCCCGGACGTAAAATTGGCACTTTCCTACACCCACTTGCTGCGATGACCTCTCTCTCGGCGATGCCCTATGCGAAGGTTGTCATGTCTAGCGTCGTATAGGGCCTCTCGTCGGGACAGTTAACAGGGCCATATGTGGTAGTACCAACATGGATCACCCTGGGTCTACGATCCGAGTACTGTGTAGGTTGTCCCCAAAAATGGCATGGCCACTTCTTTTGTCGCTGCTGACAACATACTGTCCGCTGGCACCGTACTGCCAAACCACGCTGGCAACTCACTGCCCGGCCCCTCACAGGGCCGTAATACTGAAAAGAGGCGGAAACGGGTAAGGCCGTCCAGCCCTTTAATAATAGAAAACCAGGATGTGGTGAGGCCCCAGCCCCGCTTCCTGGTAATGTCTAGAGTCGAGGACGGTGAGACTCTGAAACGTGCCAGCCCATTTATCCTCGAAAGAGTGATAAATGGTGCTGCAAAGTCAGAGGTCTCTATAAGAAAACTGCGAGATGGCACTGTGATGATCCAGACCATAAATGACGTCCAGACGGTAAATGTAATGCAAATAACTGAGATACCGTTGAGCAATACAGCCCATTTAAAGGTAAAGGTGGAGCCACACAGGTTCCTCAATGTTTGCAAGGGAGTGGTCACTTGCTATGACCTCGACTGCGTGAGCATTGAGGATATCTGTGATGAGCTTGCACCTCAACATGTTACCGAAGTTTATAGAATAGTGACAAAAAAGAATGGCCAAGAAAAAAAGACGGATACCTATATCCTTACATTTGCGACTCCTACTCTTCCAAAGGAGGTTCGAGCAGGTTTCCACGTGCTTAGGGTCCGGCCGTATGTCCCCAATCCTCGGCGCTGTTTTCAGTGCCAGGAATTTGGGCATACGAAGCTGAGATGCCGTGGAAAGCCAACCTGTGCGGATTGCGGTAAAGAGGCTCACGAAACACCGTGTGAGTCTCCTAAGCTCTGCGTGAACTGCAAGGGTCCGCATTCCGCCTGGTCTCGGGCCTGTCCGAAATGGAAGGTGGAGAAAAAAGTCCTGGAGATTCAAACTGAAAAGAAGATTTCATATGCCCAGGCCCGCAAAGAATACTTATCCAGTCAAGCTCCGGTATTTCAGACGTCATATAGTCAGATAGTCAGCCAAAATATAAATTGTCCCAACTGCCACTGCGCAGTCAACGTTTCAAAGCCATCTTCCCGACCTGTGCCTCTAGTCACTACTCGAGAAACTCCAGGCCAACAAGTGCCAAGATTTTTGCAGGTGGTGACGCCTCCAATGAGATCGTCCCCACCACCTATACCCCCGAGGTCTCCTCCTCGGGGCACTCTACCAATCCCTCCTCGGGGATCACCTCCGATCTCTCCTCAGGGATCACCCACGAGCCCTCCTCGGGGAACACCCCCGAGCCCTCCTCGGGGAACTCCCCCGAGCCCTCCTCGGGGAACCCCCCCGAGTCCTCCTCGGGGAACCCCCCCGAGCCCACCTCGGGGCCCAAAATTAAGTGCGGCCGTTGTCGAGCCGCTCAATCTCGCCTCTGTAACTTCGGAGGTAAGGATGAGCGGTGGTACAGGCGAGGCCGCAAAGGCGAATCCCACTGGTACCTTGAAGAAGGACCAGCGAGGGATCGGCGAGAAAACTATTTTGAAGAAAGCGTCGAAGGCTTTAACAAAGCCTTCCCGCAAGGATTCACCAACCCTGTCTCTCCAAGACAAATCAAAACCTCTCCTGAAGCGGGAGGTCCAGGAGAGACTGGGAAAAGCAAGAGGGCCCAAAAAGGGCATCAATCAATTTTTATATTTAAAAGATAACGTTATGGATTGCGAGGATAATTAAACTATATATTGATAAATAATGTCGCTACTACAATGGAATTGTAGGGGTTTTTTATGCTCGTGTAGAGGAAATTAAACTACTAATTTCTTCCCTGCATCCTTCCATCTTGTGTTTGCAGGAGACCCACTTCCGCCCAACTGACAACCCGATGCTTCGTGGGTACGATGTATATCGTACCGACAAGCCCATTTTTGATCGGGCTAGCGGAGGTGTGGCTATATTTGCACGTAGCAATATATATCATAAATCTGTAAATATTATATCCGATCTCCAAGTGATTGCTGTCAGAGTCTCCCTTCCTATTGAAGTAACCGTATGCTGCATCTACCTCCCACCAGGTGAGCGTGTTTCAAAGAGGAGCCTAGAGGCCCTCTTTATACAACTTCCCGCCCCCTATATCATCATGGGGGATTTTAACGCACACAACCTGGTGTGGGGGTCCAATTTTACAGACGCCCGTGGGAGGATGGTAGAGGATATTCTTGTCTTGGGAAGCCTGGTGTTAATGAACACTGGGACCCAGACACACTTCTCCACCTTCAATGGTGTATCCTCTGCCATCGACCTGACTTTGTGTAGCCCCGGGATCGCTGCTCACTTCTTTTGGGAGGTTCACTCGGATCTTTGTGGCAGCGATCACTTTCCCATTCTGCTTTCGCCACTTCACGATCCTCCCGGTATAGCACGGGCACCACACTGGGTTCTTAAACGTGCTGACTGGGATAAATTTCGCGAGCTCGCCGTATTTGATCAACCCCTTTCTCTTGACGTCGATGTGAATATAGACCATTTTACTTCGACGGTCATCATGGCGGCGAGGGAATCCATCCCTAAATCCTCGCCACATCCGCGCCACCGACCTGTTCCTTGGTGGAACGAGGAGTGTCGGTTGGCTATTTATGACCGTCGAAGGGCCCTACGTCTCTTCCATCGACGTCCTACTTTAGAGAATCTGGAGTCTTTCCGGATTCTACGTGCTCGAGCTCGCCGTATCATTCGTGAAAGCAGAAGAGAGTCTTGGAGAAAGTTTATTTCTACCCTTACTATTTCCACTCCCACAACTAAGGTTTGGGACAATATTCGTAAATTACGTAGTAGCAAAAATACCAGTAATAATATACCTGCCCTCATGTCAAACGGTTCGCTTGTCTCCTCCCCTGTGGAGGTCGTCAATGTATTGGGCTCTATGTTCACCGCTATTTCTAGCACTGCAAGCTACTCTAATGAGTTTGCAGCGCTTAAGCGGAACATAGAGCGCCATTCTATTGACTTTGGTCAGAGCCGGGGGAGGATTACAACTCCCCCTTTACAATGGATGAATTGACCTATGCCCTGTCTCAGGCGTGCAACACAGCTTCCGGTCCCGACGACATCCACTACGATATGTTGCGCCAGCTACCTCCTGCTGGACAGACATATCTCTTGGACCTTTATAATAGTGTTTGGGGATCTCATCAATTCCCATCACTATGGAGGCAAGCAACCGTTATACCAATACATAAAAGTGGCAAAGATAAATTAGAACCAACTAGTTATAGACCGATAGCCTTAACTAGTTGTGTATGCAAAATATTGGAAAAAATGATAAATAAACGATTAATATGGTATTTAGAATCCCGCAATCTATTATCAAATATTCAATGTGGTTTTCGCCGTAACCGATCTACGATGGATCATCTCGCCCGTCTCGAGACGGCGGTTCGTGACGCCTTTCTCCACAAACATCATCTTTTGGCAGTTTTCTTTGATTTGGAGAAGGCTTACGACACCACATGGCGGTACGGCATTTTAAAAACACTTTTTAATTGGGGGTTCCGAGGGAACCTCCCTGTTTTTATATCTAATTTTATGTCAGATAGACACTTTCGGGTAAGGTTAAACAACACCTTATCCGATGATTTTATTCAAGAAAATGGGGTTCCTCAGGGCAGTACTCTAAGCTGTACGTTGTTCGCCATTGCAATTAATGGCATTGTGGACAACGTGCGGCTACCTGTCCGTTCATGCCTTTTTGTGGATGACTACGCAATTTATTGCAGTTCGTCGAGTCTCCACAGGGCTGAACGGCAGATACAACTCTCTGTAAATAATCTGTGGTCGTGGGCATCGCGAAATGGCTTTCGCTTCTCTGCAGCCAAGACGACGGTCGTCCACTTCCACAGATTACGTGGAATACAACCTGTCCCCAGTATTTTAATGAACCACATTGATTTACCAGTCTCAGAGACCGTAAGGTTTCTGGGACTTTTATTTGATTTTAAATTAACTTGGATCCCTCACATCAAAGACCTGAAAGCGAGGTGTATAAATGCACTCAACCTGCTCAAAGTGGTTAGCGGTCGGTCCTGGGGTGCTGATAGGGAAACCTTGATGCGCCTGTATAGGGCCTTGGTAAGATCAAAACTAGACTACGGCAGTTTCGTTTATGGATCGGCGAGACCCTCGGCGTTAAAGATGCTGGATAGTGTCCACCATGCTGGTATACGACTGGCTACTGGTGCTTTTCGTACCAGTCCAGTCGTCAGCATCTGTGCCGACGCCGGTGAGCCCCCTCTCTCTTACCGGCGGTCCTATCTTCTGGCATCTTACGTGTCGAAACTACACTGCATGCCGGAGCATGTTGCCTACCGTCCTGTGTTTCATCCCCCTAACCGTGTCTTGTATGAAACCAAATGGCGTAGTACAAGGCCGGTTGGGATCAGGATGCTATCGGTTTTCGACACGTGTGGGATAGTCCTGCCAAAGGCTATCCCCACATCCCCAGGTCGAGTTTCTCCCTGGAAGATACGCCTACCTCAATGCCATTTTGATCTTGCCAAGTTCCCTAAAGCGACCACCCCACCAATTATATATGAGAGGACCTTTTATGAGCTCCTCTCCACTCGCTTTCAGGGCTTTAAGCGCGTCTATACGGATGGCTCCAAGTGTGGGGCCTCCGTGGGATGCGCATTTGTTGTGGAGGGAAACCATTTTAAATTTGGTTTACCTGGTGAATCCAGTGTTTTTACGGCTGAATTATACGCCATTTTTAAATCTTTGTGTTTTATTTATCGTAAGTGTCACCGTTCTGTGCTCATCTGCACGGATTCCATGAGTTCTCTGTTGGCATTGTCCACTCTCTACTCCTGGAATCCCCTCGTGCAGATGATTCATGAGCAAATTTTAAAAATTGATTCATTAAACACCCGGCTCGCCTTTTGCTGGATTCCTGGTCACGCTGGTCTTTCAGGAAATGAACTTGCTGACCAGGCGGCGAAGGAGGCAGCACGCCTGCCTCCGGAGGCGAGTCTGGGTGTCATGTTTTTAGATCTAAAGGGTTATGTTCGGCGTGGGGTCTTACGCACCTGGCACGAGCAGTGGGTCTCGACCCCTGCTCAGAACAAGCTGCGGTCCATCAGGGACGGTGTGTCGCGATGGCCCTCTTCTATACGAAAGTCTAGAAGAGAGGAGGTCATCGTGACGAGACTCCGCGTCGGGCATACATTACTAACCCACGGATTTTTATTGAGAGGGGATCCACCTCCAGTGTGTGAACTTTGCGATGCTCCCCTTAGTGTGTACCACATTTTGGTGGAGTGTCGTAAATATGCCCCTATCCGCCTGGCTCTTGATTTTAAAGGTGACCTACGTTTTTTATTACGTGATAGCACGGATGGAGTTATTTGTTTACTCCGTTTTATACGCCAGGCGGATCTTTTTAATGCCATTTGAGTCACTTTTATAAAGTGACTCATCTGGATTTATCTCATATTGAGAACTTTTTAACATTTTAGTACATTTTAATATGTTTGTTCTGTCTTTTTAACGTATTATTTTAACATGTTATAAGATTTTAATGTGTTATATTTTAATATGTTTGTTTTGTAATTTTAACGTAGTGTATACACCTGTGGTTTTATTTTAGCAGGTGTATCACTTCTTTTAATCTAATTTTCCCCCTGCGGGACGGGGTTTAGAATAGTCCCGCAGTAACCCCTGCTTGTCGTAAGAGGCGACTAAAAGGGGAGGCTTTTGTGCAGGACGTACCTCGTGCAGGAAAACCTATCCTAAATCTTTCCTTTCACCTCCTTTTTATTCCTTCCCTTTCAATCCTTTTTCTTCATTCTTCACTCTTCGCTTTCTCTCTCCTTACCTCTTTCTTCCCTTCCCCTGCCGTTCAGTCCTGCACAGAGACTTTTGGCCCCACCGTTGACGACTTCGCATCAACACGGCTTCCCTTGGACGATTATTGGATACCACTGCCTTTGAGCTCCTGAGTGAAAGTGCGCCGGTTGTAATATCTTAGTAGAAGGGCCTTAGGGATGACAATAACCGGGTACCCTACTTTGAGAAAAGACCGGTTGCGTTCATGAGGGCCCGGACGTAAAATTAGCACTTTCCTGCATACACTTGCTGCGGTGACTTCTCTTCCAGCGATGCTCCATATGAAGGTTGTCATGTCTAGCGTCATATGGAGCCGCTCGTCTGGAGAGTTAACAGGGCCTTATGTGGTAGAACCAACTGGGATCACCCTGGGTCTACGATCCGAGTACTTTTGCAGGTTGTCCTCCCACTCATGATTGAGTCCCTTGTCACAGCTGACACCTTACTGTCCGCTGGCACCGTACTGCCAAAGTCTGCTGGCATCTCACTGCCCGGCCCCTCACAAGGCCGTATTAATGACAAGAGGCGGAAACGGGAAAGGCCGTCCAGCCCTGTTTTGAAAAAAATCCAGGAAGTGGTGAGGCCCCAGCCCCGCTTCCTGGTGATGTCCCGATTACACGATAATGAGGATCTGAAACGCGTTAGCCCATTTATCCTCGAAAGAGTGATAAATGGAGCAGCAAAATCTGACGTTCAAATAAGGAAACTGCGTGATGGCACCATAATGATTCAGACTATGACTGACACACAGTCCTCAAACATAATGGCGATTTCTGAAATACCGTTGAGCAATGCGGCTCATATACAGGTGAAGGTGGAGCCCCACAGGTTCCTCAATGTTTGCAAGGGAGTGGTCACGTGTTATGACCTCGACTGCGTGAGCATTGAGGATATCTGTGAGGAGCTATCCCCTCAACATGTCACTGAAGTTTACCGTATCGTCACCAAGAAGAACGGACAAGAGAGAAAGACAGATACATATATACTCACGTTTGCGACTCCCACCCTTCCAAAGGAGGTTCGAGCAGGCTTCCATGTGCTCAGAGTCAGGCCGTATGTTCCCAATCCTCGGCGCTGTTTTCAGTGCCAGGAATTCGGGCATACGAAGCTGAGATGCCGTGGAAGGCCAACCTGTGCAGATTGCGGACAGGAGGCTCACGATACACCGTGTGAGTCTCCTAAGTTCTGCGTCAACTGCAAGGGTCCGCATTCTGCTTGGTCTCGGGCCTGTCCGAAATGGAAGGCGGAAAAAAAAGTCCTGGAAATTCAATGTGAAAAGAAGATCCCTTATACCCAGGCACGCAAAGAATATGTATCCGGTCAAGCTCCGGTATTTCAGACATCGTATAGCCAAATTGTTAGACAGAACATAAATTGCCCCAACTGCCATTGCGCAGTTAATCTTTCTAATGCGCCTACACGTCCTGTGCCACTCGTCTCCAGGTATACTCCAGAGACGCAAAGACAACCACCACCACCAACTATGGTGGTGAAAAAACATGTACATGTGGCGACACCATTACTGCAGTCGCCTCCACCACCTTTACCCCCGAGGAGGCCTCCAAGGGTAACCCCTCCGAGCCCTACTCGGGAAGCACCCCCGAACCCTCCTCGGGGAACACCCCCGAGCCCACCTCGGGGAACACCCCCGAGCCCACCTCTGGGACCACCCCCGAGCCCACCTCGGGGAAACCCCCCGAGCCCATCTCGGGGCCAAAAATTACATGCGGCCGTTGTCGAGCCGCTCGACCCCTCCTCTGGGACTCCGGAGGTTGGGACGAGTGGTGGTACAGGTGAGGCCGCAAAGGCGATCCCCGCTGGTGCCTTGGGAAAGGACCAGCGAGGGACCGCCAATAAAATTCCTATTAAGAAAGCCTCGAAGGCTATAACAAAGCCTTCGCGTAAGGACCCACCGTCCCAATCTCTCCAGGAAAAATCAAAACCTCTCCTGAAACGGGAGGTCCAGGAGAGACTGGGAAAGGCAAGAGGACCTAAAAAGGTCCTCAATCAATTTTTATTTTTAAAAGATAATGTTATGGATTGCGAGGATAATTAAACTTTATATTAACAAATAATGTCGCTACTACAATGGAATTGTAGGGGTTTCTATGCTCGTGTAGAGGAAATTAAACTACTAATTTCTTCCCTGCATCCTCCCATCTTGTGTTTGCAGGAGACCCACTTCCGCCCAATTGACAACCCGATGCTTCGTGGGTACGATGTATATCGTACCGACAAGCCATACTTTGATCGGGCTAGCGGAGGTGTGGCTATACTCGCACGAAGCAATGTATACCATAAAAATATTAATATAGTTTCTGATCTCCAAGTGATCGCTGTCCGAATCTCCCTTACTATGGAAGTGACAGTATGCTGCATCTACCTCCCACCAGGTGAACGCGTTTCAAAGAGGAGTCTAGAGGCCCTCTTTATACAACTTCCCGCCCCCTATATCATCTTGGGGGATTTTAATGCGCATAATCTGGTGTGGGGGTCTAATTTTACAGACGCCCGTGGGAGGATTGTAGAGGATATTCTTGTCTCGGGAAACCTGGTGTTAATGAACACCGGGACCCAGACACACTTCTCCACCTTTAATGGTGTATCCTCTGCCATCGACCTTACTCTTTGTAGCCCCGGAATCGCTGCCAACTTCCTTTGGGAGGTTCATTCGGACCTGTGTGGCAGCGATCACTTTCCCATTCTGCTTTCACCACTTCAAGATCCTCCCGGTATAGCACGGGTACCCCAATGGGTGCTTAAACGTGCTTACTGGGATGAATTCCGCGAGTTCGCCGTATTTGATCAACCCCATTCTCCTGACGTCGATGTTAGGGTCGGAAATTTCACTTCGACGGTAATTGCAGCGGCGAGGGCTTCCATCCCTAAATCCTCGCCCTACCCGCGCCACCGTCCAGTTCCCTGGTGGAACGAGGAGTGTCGGTTGGCTATCTCTGACCGTCGAAGGGCCCTACGTCTCTTTAATCGACGTCCTACTTCGGAGAATCTGGAGTCATTCCGTATTTTACGTGCTCGAGCCCGCCGTATCATTCGTGAAAGCAGAAGAGAATCTTGGAGACAATTTATTTCCACCCTTACTATTTCCACTCCCACAACTAAGGTTTGGGACAATATTCGTAAATTACGTAGTAGCAAAAATACCATTAATAACATACCTGCCCTCATGTCAAATGGTTCGCTTGTCTCCTCCCCTGTGGAGGTCGTCAATGTGTTGGCCTCTATGTTCAGCACTATTTCCAGCACTGCGAGCTACTCTATTGAGTTTGCTTCGCATAAGCAGAACGTAGAGCGCCATTCTATTGACTTTGGTCATAGCCGGGGGGAGGATTATAACTCCCCCTTTACAATGGATGAATTGACTTATGCCCTGTCTCAGGCGGGCAATACAGCTTCAGGCCCCGATGACATCCATTACGAGATGTTGCGCCAGTTACCTCCAGCTGGACAGACATATCTCTTGGACCTCTACAACAGTGTTTGGGAATCTCATCAATTCCCATCACTATGGAGGCAAGCAACCGTTATACCAATACATAAAAGTGGCAAGGATAAACTAGAGCCAACTAGTTATAGACCGATAGCCTTAACTAGTTGTGTATGCAAAATATTGGAAAAAATGATAAATAAACGATTAATATGGTATTTAGAATCCCGCAATCTACTATCTGATATGCAATGTGGTTTTCGCCGTAACCGATCCACGGTGGATCATCTTGTCCGCCTAGAGACAGCAGTTCGCGACGCCTTCCTCCATAAACAGCACCTCCTAGCTGTTTTCTTTGATTTGGAGAAGGCGTACGATACCACATGGCGGTACGGCATTTTAAAAACCCTTTTTAATTGGGGGTTCCGGGGAACCTCCCTGTTTTTATAATAATTTTATGTCAGATAGACACTTCCGGGTAAGGTTAAATAACACCTTATCCGATGATTTTATTCAAGAAAATGGGGTGCCTCAGGGCAGTACTCTGAGCTGTACGTTGTTCGCCATCGCGATAAATGGCATTGTGGACAACGTGCGGCTACCTGTCCGTTCATGCCTTTTTGTGGATGACTACGCAATTTATTGCAGTTCGTCGAGTCTCCACAGGGCTGAACGGCAGATACAACTCTCTGTCAACAATCTGTGTTCGTGGGCATCGCGTAATGGCTTTCGCTTCTCTGCAGCCAAGACGACGGTCGTCCACTTCCACAGATTGCGTGGATTAAATCCAGCCCCAAACATTTTAATGAACCACGTTGTTTTACCTGTATCAGAAACTGTAAGGTTCTTGGGACTTTTATTTGATTTTAAACTAACTTGGATCCCCCACATCAAAGACCTGAAAGCGAGATGTGTCAAAGCACTAAATCTGCTTAAAGTTGTTAGTGGTCGCTCATGGGGTGCGGATAGGGAAACCTTAATGCGCCTCTATAGGGCCTTGGTGAGATCAAAACTTGATTACGGCAGTTTTGTTTATGGTTCAGCTAGACCTTCGGCATTAAAGATGCTAGATAGTGTACACCATGCTGGTATTCGACTGGCAACTGGAGCATTTCGTACCAGTCCAGTCGTCAGCATCTGTGCCGACGCCGGTGAACCCCCACTTTCTTACCGGCGGTCATATCTTCTGGCTTCATACGTGTCGAAACTGCATTGCATGCCAAAGCATGTTGCCTACCGTCCTGTGTTCCATCCCCCCAATCGTGTCTTGTATGAAACCAAATGGCGTAGTACAAAGCCGGTTGGGATCCGGATGTTATCGGTTTTCGACACGTGTGGGATAGTCCTGCCAAAGGCTATCCCCACATCCCCAGGTCGAGTTTCTCCCTGGAAGATACGCCTTCCGAAATGCCATTTTGATCTTGCCAAATTTCCTAAAGCGACCACCTCACATGTTATCTATGAGAGGACCTTTAACGAGCTCCTCTCCACTCGCTTTCATGGTTTTCAGCGCATCTACACGGATGGTTCCAAGTGTGGGGCCTCTGTGGGGTGCGCCTTTGTTGTGGAAGGAAATAATTTTAAATTTGGTTTACCTTGTGAATCCAGTGTTTTTACGGCAGAACTGTATGCTATTTTTAAATCGTTATGTTTTGTCTATCGAAATTGTCACCGTTCTGTTCTCATCTGCACGGATTCCATGAGTGCTCTTTTGGCATTGACCACTCTCTACTCTTGGAATCCACTCGTGCAGATGATACACGAACAAATTTTTAAAATTGATTCTTTAAGCACCCAGCTCGCCTTCTGCTGGATTCCTGGTCATGCCGGTCTTTCAGGAAATGAACTGGCGGACCGGGCGGCCAAGGAGGCGGTCCAGCTGCCCCCTGAGGCGGGTTTGGGTGTCATGTTTTTAGACCTGAAGGGTTATGTTCGTCGTGGGGTCTTACGCACCTGGCACGAGCAGTGGGTTTCGACCCCTGCTCAGAACAAGCTGAGGTCGATAAGGGACGGTGTGTCGCGATGGCCCTCTTCTGTACGGAAGTCCAGAAGGGAAGAGGTCATCGTGACGAGACTCCGCGTCGGACATACATTTCTGACCCATGGATTTTTATTAAGAGGGGATCCACCTCCAGTGTGTGATCTTTGCG